>VZRH01007070.1:1633615-1670722 GCA_013397555.1 Urocynchramus pylzowi | reverse complement strand
ATAGGATGCAGAATACGAGCAACAGAAGAAGAAAAAAAAAAAAAAAAAAAAAAAAAAAAAAAAAAAAAAAAAAAAAAAAAAAAAAAAACACCAAAAAACAAACCAACAAAACAAAACTATGAAGATGCTTTTTCTTTTATTTTTCCCAGTATTTTTCCCAATTTTATTTTTCTGCCTTTTATATTATTGCCAACCACCGTGGAAACCTAGTGCTTTACTCCTAACTCGATCTCTGTGAGGAACTTTGAGTGTGTGTTTCGGGTTATTCCACTTGTTTTGGGTTTATGTTTTTGTTTGGTTAGGGTTTTTAAGAAGTTCTAGTACTCTAACATAAGCCAGATGGAGAATTAGCTCCTTAATTATTGAGGCCTTACAAAAACATCAAAGATGTGAGGCATGGCTTCTTTGTGCAAATCTCTCCTCTTCAGCATATCTATATGACTGCTAATTCTATTGTTTATTATAATTGCCTAATAGTTTTCTCCTGTAGAAAGTCATCCTTACCCAAATTAATCTTGCCTGATTCCCTTAAGAATCAGCATCAATTTGCCATCTGTTATTCCTTGGCACCAAAGCTAATTTAACTCATATATTATGCACCACAGTTAGCAGCTCAGTAATTTCTGTTTGACTACCTTCAAAACACCCAGGCTACCCTGTTCAGCTTTGACAATTTGTTACTACTCATTTTTATGGATTTGTCACAAAAACTTCTGACATCACAATACCTCTCTGAGTAATAGTTCAAGTCAGATAGCCCAAGTCAGAGCAGCACACACATGTAAGAGTGGAGATTGCCCCAGAGAACAGGATCCTCAGAAAGGGCTGGCTGCCACGGTGATGTATTATGCAATTAGAACACAACATTTACCTTAGAAGTGTAAATGCCAAATTTAGAAAGAACCAGAGACCCTTACCTTCACCCACACCAACATTAATGTTGACACCATTTATAACTCACCACAAGAAATTTCCAAGCTGACTGGCAAAACTTTTTGCTAGTTCTGTGTGCTGTAAAAGTCTGAAGACTAAACATTACATTAAGCTGTAAGCAATACCTCCTAGGATCACATTACTTGAGGCTAGGGAGAGTACAGAATGTCAAGACTGAATGAATACCTTCCAAAGATAAGCAAACAACAAAGTGCTTTGAAGACAACAAAGTCCTCAGGGCCCTTTTTGTTTTGTAAAAGATTGCTAGCAAAGCCAAAAACCACATGCTTTCAGGTTTAGGCTTAGGCATGTAAGTCTTATAATATGAAAGCAAAGTTTCTTGAGGTTATATAATGAAGGTTATTTGAGAAAAAGGAAAAAAAAAATTTAGCTGTTTGCACATGCACCCTTCTTTTCCTTGGCCTCATTCTTTCCACTTTCCCTTACTTCAAATTCGAGTTCCTTCTGCTCATAATCACATCTCAAGATTGTTTTTTTAGCTTAGTTGTAAGTTTTGGTTAGAAAGAACCAGCCCAATCAGAACAACAATTAAGCTTATTGCAGAGTCGTAATTAATGAAGCACTCCTGATACAGCTCCTGTTTTCCCAAAAGATCTTCCAGTTTCCCACTCCAGCTTGGAGGTGTTGCTGCCATTTAGCTGATGTTTTAGACCCTTACTAAAACTGATGCCTCAGTCACTCTGGCAGCTCTCACACCTCTGCTGGACAGGCATGGCCCTGAGCTTTGTATTTGCATGAGACTATGACAAAAACAATAAGGACAGCCTAGCTAACAAACCATAATTATCCAGAAGCCAAAAAGAGAAACGGGACTCAACCCTTACTCCATATACTTGTTCTCCTGGCATCATAAGATCCCTGCACAAAGCAAAATCCCTTTCAAGGACTGCCCCTCTAGCTGACCCCATGACCTGTGATGCCTAGTGTTTTAGAGGAAGGTGACAGGAAGGGCAAGAAGGAATGAGTTGCCAGCACTGAATAATCCTTTCTTAATATATCACCTTAAGGATCACAAGCAGAAAAGCAAAACATAAATCCCCACACAAAGAAACCCCAAAACTATCTCCATGTGTAGGAAACCACATAATTTCACTAAATCTAAAAGTCTGAACCCTTTTGAGAGCAACGTTTCACTTGGGTGAAATGACATTTGTTTGCTCACAGGGGAGACTGGAAAAAAGTAGGATTTCACATCCCCTGACTTATTTTGTCAGGTTGAATTTGATCTTACCCACATCATCAGTTCAGACAGTGAACACCAAGAGCTCCAAGGGAAAGGAAACCAGACAGTTCATGAGAAGAAATAAGATCTTTTGAACACGAATATCACTGAATATCCCATCCTATCAGGCATGTGCATGTGCTAAAAGTGTTTGCCATCCTCACCCTGATGCAGTTTCTATCTACATTGCTTCTGCTGAAGGAGCACCATTCCTACCTTAATTCATACACTCCCACTGTCTTTCCCAGTGGGTTTCTAAAACCTGGGGCCCCAAATAATTTGCTTTGTAGGAAGTTTCACAAAGCCCATAGCTAAAGCAGCTCAGCACTAGCCAACACCCCACCTGCAAGCCAAATCCCTCTCCTCCATCAGCAGGGCTGTGAAAGACAACAATGGGGATACAGAGTGCAAGAACTCAACCAGGCTTGGTCCTTCTCATATTCCTGGCCTGGAGGCTCAAATTTGACTCTGAGCATTGTAACATGAAGAGCTGCCACCTTACAGCTCTGCAGGGACCAGCTGGCACTGAAGGGGTGGCCAGGTCATTGCTTCTGTGATGTGCATTCCCATAACATGTGCAATGCACATCCCTGTCCCTTCCTTGGGAAATTGGGGGTCAGGTCAGGAACTGAGCAAGCAAGGGAAAACTTCAAATACCTTTCCACTTCCAAAAAAACCAAAATCAAAAAACCACATCACCCAGCTCTTTTCATTAGCACTAATACTCAGACCTTCAAATATGTTAGTGTGCTCAATTCCTCTTGAATTGTTTACAGATAAGGCAATTAAATATCTACAATCCAATCTTGATTGAATTAGATGACCTATATATTTTCTTTAGCTATTTAAACAAGTTATAATACAATGGAATTGTATAATTATAACTCTGAGTTATAATACAATGGAATAAAAAAGGAAAACCCATTTGCAGAGCCATCTCAATGATAAAAGGTAGCAGGAATGAACAATCCTAAAAGCAGCATCCATGCCAATGAAATAAGATAGCACTGCCTCTGCACACATTTAACACTTTGTTCTTATCCACTCTGAAAGATAAAGCTACTGGGGTTTTTGAGTTATTTTTGCTCAGACATTCTGCTCAGTAAGAAAGTCAAATAGGTATTTGAGCCACAATATCTTGAACCACAAGAATTTTAAAATTCTAGCCATAAAATACATCAGGTGCAGCTTTGTCTCAGGACACACAAATTGCACCACACAGATTGGAAGGGTACAGAGGCTATATATACATAGTCTACTCTGGGACTGCATGATTAGGCCATGTGGGTCATTATTAAGAACAAAATGAACTGAAGGATTTTGCACAGTCAGAGAAGAAGAAGAAATGGTGGAAACCTTAAGCAGGTTTAACAGACTGGAATTCAAATTTAGAGTGCTTTGGGATTAAACTAGAGTTTTAAGATTAGAAATCCATTTAGAAGATCTGATAGGACTGAATAAAATGCATGTTAGTGTTCCCTGGCACTGGAGAAAGCAAAGCACCAGACAACAAGAGGAGAGCTGCTCTCTCAGCATTCTCCTTACATTCAACAGGTCTGGTCTCTCAATACCACTTATTTATAGAGAACACTAGAGACATCTTAAGAGCACATGGGGCATCCACAGCAACGTCCCAGGCAAGCCAGCAAGGTCCTTTCACTGTGTGTGCAGCCAGCCCAGAGTGCCCCAGGGAGCACTGGATGTCTGAAGTGCCTGCTCTGCTCCTCCTGCACAGTGAGCCCACCCCAAAGAACAGGCAGGCTGGGTCTTTGGCAGAGCATGGAGCCATTGGAGCCACTCCCATCAGCCCCAGCACATGGAATTCTTCAGGACTGCTGCACATGAGCACAGCAATTTCACATACACTGGCTTTGGGGCAAGTTTAGAAGTATTAAACCAGCACACCAGGGACCTGCAGCAGAAGCCTTGGGTTACTGTTAGTAAATACACCACTTTGAGGAGCCCATCCCCAGCCCTCCTAGTGCTTACACAAAGCACAGTCAGTGCATTCTCCTTGCTTGGCACCATGTATAGCCACAGAAGGATGAACTGTTAGAGAGTTACCTAGAGTTTGGAGAGGTCATGGACACCAAAATGCAGACCACAGCTCACCAGAGAGCCTTCTCAGAGGCTCACACAGAGCCTGCCTCAGCATGCCATGGTTTGCAGTGGTGCCAGGACCCACCAAGCACTTGCAAACAGATCCAGACACATGAAAGTTGGGCCCAAGGGCAGACCTTAGCAGCACTCATTGCTATGGTGCTATGAGAAAGCAAAAACTTTCTAAAAATAACCTGAATGGCAATTTCAGAGCCTTTGTGTAGGCAAAATTCTTTAAATTCTGTCCTTAAGTAGACCTGAAGGTTTTGACTGCAGTGATATAAATTTCCTTTATAGCAAAGATAGATATCCAAGCCCTTTATTTGCCTGCACAGGTGACACACAAACCCAAAGAATCCTACTTCACTTTTAAACAATTACTTCAGTCACACCAAGGGCAATCAGTTCAGGTACCCCTTATGCCTTGCATCTCTCAGAACTGGCCCCTTGCTGAAAGTGGCTCATCACAGGGAGTCACATCACCTTCTTGGAAGCAAGTGGCTAGAAAGGAAATTAACAGTTTAGGTAACCTTCATAATATAGGCAAGATAAAAATCAGTTCTTAATTTGAACAATACTCTTCCCACTCTAAGGGTCTCTGTCTAAAACCCCTTATCCACAGACCTGCCAGTGGGCTAAATTCCAGCAGTGTCACAAACTGCTTTCATTACAAGTGTCTCCAGATTCTTCTCTCCCCATGACCTGTGTTTAGTTGCACCTGCCTTTCTGTACACCTGTGAAAGGCCAAACTGTTTGGAAGTCATGGTTTACTCACATAATTATTCATTTGAAAAGCCAGCAACAGCTTGCAAGCCTCTAGCTGAGCTGAGCAGTGTGTGCATAAACTACTTCCTTCTCATGGAGATATAATTTTACTGCCTCACATCTGCTGAACCTGCAGCCTCTCTGAAAATGACACAAAATGTTATCATTCTGTGTTTCCAAGCATATCAGCTCAAGGCTTTCAACTACCAAGTTCTGCTCACTTTAGCTGTACAACAAGTAGAATAAATGTATCTTTCAACTTTTGCAGAATAAAAGGATATAAACTGCATTAGCAGATAATAATCCCTTTAAAGTCTAAGTGTGATTATCACACTATGATTATCCAAGAAATTTGAGCAGCTTACAACATCAGTAATGTGATATCTTGTTAAAATTTTGTAAATATTTTAATAAGCTTTTTCTCAGTAAGTAGTTATTTTTCCCCTAGGTAAGGTACATGTGTAAAGCTTAGGAAGATAATAATATTAGGCTGTTACCTGGTAGACCAGAAAAGCCACCTAGCACAGTATCTCCAAGAATACCCTAAAATGGATGCATACAGAAAGGAATAAAATCAAGGGAGTACAGGCTGTTGGTTACACAGAATAGTCTCTCAGCACCCTGGCTGGGACCACCAGTCCTTGCACAGCTCTGGAGCAGGCTGTGGCTGCTGGGCTCAGGTCCTGGGGCAGCCCAGGCCAACTGGGCACTTGTCCTTGCTGTGTGCTGTGGCTGTCTCAACTGTGATACTGTGACACCCAGGACTTTGAGCTCCTTTCCTACAGCCCTCCTCTTTGCTCTCTGAAGATGGAAAGCAGGAAGTTGTTACTTTAAGTACTGCTTCTATGCCTGGAAGTTATGTTTTTGATTCTTTCCTCTAGCTTACATTTGTAATTTCTTAAAATAATTTTATTTTACATGACCTAGAATATTCTTTGCAGTAAGAAAGCTGTTAGGCTTTTCCAGTGGATGGATTTTTTAAGTAGGGTGAGATCTGTTGTGGTACTTTAGCATGTGATAACTGATCTCTGTGGGACAAGAGCTTTTCCAACTTATAGTCCTGCTCAGTTTCAGGGAGGTTTGTCTGTAGATGCCTGTGACCCATCAGGAAAATGTGCCCTCCATCTTGTGAGCTGCTCAGAAGAGGTGAAAGGGGTCACCCTGGTAGCTTGTTAAAGATGAGTCAGGTCAAGTCTAGGAGACCATGGAACTTCAATTCTGCTGGTTTGCCTGGGCTGGCTGGGAAGTTTCTGGTGCTTTGCATGGCAATGAGTTCTTTTTGCTGCAAAGCCAGGCTTTGAAAGCTGAGCTGAGTGACCACATTGGAGTGCTGTGTTCAGTTTTCAGTCCCACACTTGCTGAGTGACCCAGGAGCAGTGTGTGGGTGGGCTCTGTGGTGTGAATCCCCAGCTGTGCCCAGTTCACAGAGGATGTGTGCTCAAGGGCTGCACTGGACTCAGAGCCTGGTGTTTCTGCAGCAAGAGCTCATGGTTCTGAGCTCTGTGGCTCATGGTTCTGAGCTCTGTGCCTCACTGCTTCAGTCCTTTGGCTAAAACCTCCCATGGTGGTGTGCTCACTTCTCTGAGGTTTGCTCCAGCTGCAGTGCAGCTGCATGGATCAGATTGGTTAGGGGAGAAAGGTGCCAACACTCTGAAAGGTGCCAACACCACTATTAGCTGCCCCACTAGCTAACTGGAAAAACTGTAGAGATGCAGCTGAAATTCAAGCTTTCTTATAGGTTATGCCCAGTATTTTCATCCTTCCTGACTCTGAAAGGAATTTTATTTTTCCCACTGAAAACAGATATATAAGGAAACAAGCAGAGAATGCTGTGAGTTGTCCTGAACTGATCCAAAAGTCTGTGCTTAGGGTTTGTTTTTTGTAGGATTTTACTCCTGACATTCTGCCCACCACACCTTCCCCAGCACTATCAGCTGCTAGGAAAAAGACAGGACATATTCTCATCAAAATCTAAGGTCTGTTTCCAGTTAAGGGTGCAGTAAAATAACATGTCATTTATAAAACCAGATGGAAAAACCCAAAGAACAATTTAAAGACAGGCTGGTTTCTTCTCAGAAAAATGTCAGCCTAGCTCCACTTTTTCTCCTGTGCTTAGGACAGACCGAGGAGAAAAGAGGTCAGATGGTCCTCTCTGCCTCATGAGCTGAATATTTCCCTTATGCTTGCACTGTGGAAGTCTGCTGTAGCTAGCAGCACCTTTAACAAGCAGCTGAAGCACTTAGTGGGATCCAATTATTGCTTTCAGCTTGTTTTTAAATATTGACACACTTATCAAAGACCTTCCTATTATCCATTGCCTGCCTGACTCATGACCCCCAAACCACATCCCATATTGCTTTGTCTCAGCTCTCTGTTTACCACATCTCCTCTCCCAGCCTGCAAGCTCTGGTGAATTGAGTTGCTTGTTTTGCATCCCCTCCTTTGGCAGCTGGAAAACGAGGCCTCACTTGGACAGATTCATGTGCATAACTGCTTGTAGTCAAAAAGATGATCTACACATCTAAGTAAGTTGATGTTTTCTCACTAAAAACTAAATCAATATGGCTTTTACTTGAAACACTGTTGCTTCAACAAAGCATTTGCTTCTTAAACAGGAAAAGGAGTGATAGGATATTTGATTCCCTGATTAAATTCAAGAAGCAATCCAGACTGACTCCTACCTAGACCCTGAGAAAATCCACATCTCTTGTGGGAGCACTGTGGCTGCCAGGCTACAGGATAAATAAACCCCACAATGTCTTTGTGCTCTTGTACAATTTTATATATTTTAGAGCAGACTACGTAGCATAAATTCAACACATTCTTGCCTCTGCATATTCACTAACCACCATACTAGGGAGTATTTGTAATTTCTTTCTCTCTGGCACAGGGAATACTTATTTTATACTGTAGGGACAAAGGTCCAGTGGGACATACTGTGGGTGTACTGCCCTTTCTTCCTAACACACTCAAAAGTGCTGGCAATTCAGTGGGGATGGATTATCCAGCTCCACCCAAGCATGGACTGAAACTGTATGAGGGATTCCCAGTTTCTGGGCAAATGCATTAAACCCTGAGTGTAGTAAAAAGGAAAAATTTATCCACTCCCAGAAAAAAAAGTTAAATCCCAGGAGTAACTACTCAGAAAATTTGACCTGAATTCATAAATAGTTTTGGGATGACCTAAATACCATTTTCCCAACAAACTTACTATTCACCAGATTTTTTTTCCTTCTGACTTTGCAGGCCAGTTGGCTCATTTGAGGTCCCTCACTATAGGCATTAGACAACATACAAGATTTTACAGCTTGGATAGAAAGGAATTCACTATGGGATTCCTTAGTCCACACTTAAAAATCTGCAGTCTGGTTTTCTAGAGTGACCATCACCACAAAATTATCACTGTGAGGAACACAGCAGACAAAATGGCCACAGTCATCCTGAAGAATGACATTCTCCCATGTTAAAGGTCACAAAATGTCTGACAGACTTGCCCTTTTCATAAGTCACTGGAAATATTAAAACTCCTGAGAAAAGAGGATGACACGGTATCAACCTCAGCTACAAAGCAAAATGAAAGGGCAGCTAATTAGAGGTTTCACAAATATCAACAAGGCAAAGCTAGAGCAGAGCTTAGCCTGGGGGAAGGAAATGCTTTCTGATGATCCTGTGGTTGAGACTGCAGCTGTGGTCACCACCACCACCACCACCACTGATGGGACTGAGCACGTCCCACTGTCCCTCCATGGGCACAGCCACCAGGCAGCCCAGCCCCAGGAGCAGGTGCTCCCTCCATCTCTTCCCAATCATTTTGCACCTTCCCAAGGCAGCTCTGCAAAGGATGAGGAGATGTCAGAGCAGTTTGTATTAAAGCTGCAGCAAAGACAAAGCAGTCACTGGGTAAGCTTGGCACATTCTCAGCAGCCTGCTCAGTGTTGGGGTGTGGATGCTCTCAGCTAATGGGGCCTGACAGGCTGAGCAACCAGAGACATTACTCAGAGTGGGATGTGTAATTAAACCATAAAGTGTATCCTGACAGGGCTACTGGGGACTAATCACAGGCCTTGGGGGATGAAAGAGCATAAAGTTGTGAGCAGCAGCACCTGAGAGGTGTGATTAAGGAGGAGCTCACAGGGTTGGTTATTCCTCTGGTTAGTCTGGTGCTGATGGACCAGGGCAGGGAATTCTCACAGAACTCTTTCAGAGATCCCCTGTGGAGCTGCTATGGGACAGCAAAGGCACTGGCTTGGGCTGTGCCCCACAGAGACCTCTCAGAGATGCCCCATGGGGCTGCAAGCCCTCTGCAGCCCCTCGCTGAGCTGCATGCCACTTGCTGCCCTTGCTTGGAAGCAGGAATTCTCCTCATTTAAAGGCTTTTATCACCTGACAGCTTCTTTTGAGAGTCAATCAGTGTAATTAAGAGATTTTTTTTCAATAACTTCCAGTTGCTCCATGCACATGAATCAAACAGCCAGAGGGCTGCACAGAAGCACTGTGTTAAGGCAATTGTGTGGCCATAGCTCATGTCTGCCCCATCTCTGCAACAGTTTTCTTCACCCCTGACAGACTGAACCCCCACAGCAGGTGGAAGGGGGAATTGGGGCACCCCAGCTTGCCCCATGTGGGTCAGGGCAGCCTGTTTCCTGTGCAGCTGATCCAGGGCACAGTGGGAAGAAAAATGCAAAACAAGCATCTGTGAATGGCAGGTTAAAAGCAGGCTGCAGGTTAACCTGCCCTCAGGGACAGCTGTGACTGAAGGTGAGAAATCTGGTGTGAACTGGACCAAAACCCAGCAGATTCAGAGTGAGGAGACCCCATTGACAAGCCTGAAAACCCAGAGGATCCAGGGCCACTGGAGCTGTTTTGAGGCCATTTACAGGGGAACCCCACCAGTGCCAGGAGCCAAGAGCAAACCTGCACCCTTACTGGCTTGAGAAGAAATATGGGAAGTTAAAGAAACAGGATTTCTTTTTTTAATACTTTGATTGTACTTCTTCTGTGACATACAGAAAGGGACCCATGGTGTTGAGGAGGGCAGGGGAGCCCATGGAAACTGAAGTACTGGGGGAAGGTGCTGGATCAAAGCAAACGATGCTATTGTGAGGATGAGCTGTCCTAACAAATCTTCAGAGCTTCTTTTTTAAACCCCCACCAAAGGAACCCATTCTCTAAGCCAGCTGTGTTTTTACAGCTCCAGCATTCCCTGTTTGGCTCTGTCTGAGCTTTAACATGCAGATCCTGTGGCAGCACAGGGAGAGAGGCAACTTCAGCCAATTTTCAGTAATAGGGGAATGGCTGCAGTAATTGTCCATGTACTGCTAATCTCACAATGCTTGGCATACTTATGAAGCCATTACTTCCACACATAGAATATATCACCACTGATGAATCTTGTGAGGAAGATGAGGGGCAAAAAAAAGGGCTGAGGGCTGTAGCTGAGGTTAGAGCAGGGTGCTGTTTTCACTGGGCCATGGCTCAGCTGATAACTTGCTGCCCAGTCTTTCCCTAGGGCTTGGTAGAACAGTCACTTTTATGGAGCCAGGCTTAAATGGAACAGTTTGGCCTTCAGATGCAACAAGAGCTGACGTGCAGGACTCCCTAAATGCACAGGTCCCTGGAGAGGAACACGAGGATATCTACAAGGATGAGCTAGCTGTGGCCTGAAGAGGCAGAGCAGAATCGTGTAATCCCTTGCAGACCAAAGAGAGGAGTTAATCATTTTCCAGGCAGTGCTTCAAATTGGATCACTAGGGATATCTGTGAGGATTCCAAAGGAAATGTTCCTCACGGTCATTAATGTGTTCCCAGTGATGTACAAGATGCACATGCACACCGACAAAGCAGAAGTTAGTCTGAAAAAAACCCAGCTTATGTGAAAAGGTGCATTTACAGTAAATTTCATGGCAAGGGACTCATTCATTTCCAGCACAATGACTCCCACTGCCCTTCCACGTGTGCTCCCAGCAAGGGGTGAGGGAGCGGGATGCAGGGCATGTGTGCAGCCCAGCTTCCAGCCTCAAAAACTCCAAGGGGCCACGCTCTGTTTCCATAACACTTTTTACATGCTTACTTTTATGAGTCTCTTGATGACAATCTAAATCCTGCCTGTTCTTCAATAAACCATTAATCTTCCAGATAGAGTTCAGGGAAGTTGCTGTGTAGCAATAAAATGCATGTTTCCAGAGCCCAGAGGGAACAAAAGGGGAAAAAAAAAAACAACAAAGTGAAAGGGAGAGACATTGTTTCTGAAAGACAAATTCCTGGCTTGCAGGGGTTGGGGGGCATATAGGGTTATCTCCCCAAATCCTGCCTGGAACCTGTCCCTCCCCTCACCACACCCTAATGCCACTTTAAGTGTTACATCTGTGGCAAGGTCCACCCTCCAACATCACTATCAGCACAAGAAAGGGGCTGCTGACCCCTCCACCTTCCATACTCGTGGCCCAGAAGCCTTTTGTGAACAGAGCCAGCTGGGACTGTGCTTTAGTGAGCAGATGCCAGCTGGGAAGTGCCAGTGATCATCACTGCCCCTGCCTGGCCTGCCTTGGAGGTGGGTGGGGAGAAGGCTCCACCATTCCCCACCAGCCAGCGACTTCAGCAGCTACCTCACATCACCCAGCTTACAGGCTTGCTGCTGCTTTTGCAGGATGAAGCATAAAATGTCTCCTCTTTGTCTTCAAACAACTTCTTCCAGTGTGCTGAGAGAACCTGCCTCACAGAGCCAGTGGCACAAAAGCCACCAAGTCCCCACACCAAGGCTGGTCACTTCTGTCCTGGGTTTGCATTTGAACTGGTGACCTGCAGCAGAAGTTACAAATTCTGTGCCCCACTTTATAACAGGATAAATGAACACAATCCTTGTGCTTCCAGGCCCCTATAAAACTGATGGTAACCATATGTCAGTGTGAGTGGCTGGTAGGAAAGCACGTACTGCACTACTCAAAGAGATGGTAGCAGTCAGCATTAAAGAGTGCCAAGGAATAGAAAAAAATCAGGTTCAACCTGACTTAAGTGCCTTAAGCTACGTCTTTCATGCAGTAAATAAAAAGAAAGCAAGGATCAGCCTGAAAAAAATAATTTCCCTGGGCTACAGTCCTGTAGAAAAGGGAGAAAAAATAGGTACATCAACACACATACAGATATAAGTACAATTATTGGACTCTCCCAGTTCAAACTGACACAGCTCTCAACAGAAAAATGAGGGTAAAAATCATTGTCTGTCTAGACATCATAAATAAATGAATACAAGGACTCAGAGAGTCTAGTACTATTGCCTTCAACTCCTGGGTTTCTGGTATTTCCCTGGCACACATGCATCTCACAGATATTCCTATCTCATAAATATTCCTATATAAGACACTTTTAGTCCCAAAGCCCTGTCTATTCTATATGAATGTTTTGTACTCTTCTTTCCATGTGAAAATAATGTTCTTATTGCTCCTGATGATAGTACTTCACAAGACAAACTAAAGGTCATGGAAGAGAAGTTGTGGAAAAAATTCTTTTTACTGACAGAAGAAATCCTGGGATCTATTGAATGTTCTTCATTACAAAATTAATGCATAATGCATTGTGTAAATGTCTACACAAACAGTAAGTAAAGTACCTATAGATCACCTGAAGCAGCCTTGAGCAGCCACCTCTGAGGCAGCATTTTACTTGCCACTGCAGCATGATGAAGGTCAGCCCTTTCAGCAGCCATTTGCACACCTCTGCAGAAGTGAGCTGCATGATTATTTTAATCTGGTCTTGAATTCTTGATGAAGACAGGAGAAAAAAATCTTTACAGTGAGCATCCATCTGAAATACACGTCCTGGCCAAAGAGCAGCTAATTAGATATGACTGAAGTTAATTATGCTTAACACTGAGCAGATAGACCCTGAGGAACAGAATGTGACAGGGCTCTTGCTGCTGTTTCCTCCAGTGCAGGCACAACGAGGTGTTTCTCAGTAAACATGGGTAGGTGCTACCATCAAACCCCCCCTGGCCTCAGTGTCATTTCTTTGATAACACTCACCCTTGTAACCAAAGCCAACAGCATCTTTGGTGTAAAATCCTGTGCAGTGATGAAAATTAACCCATGTGCAATCCATGCACATCCCCCTCATTTCCACAGTGCTCTCATGCAGTGATGAGTGAGCAAAGTCAGATCTGGAGAAATGTCCCAGTGGTGCTTGGGCTTTCAGCAGTCCCAGCACTGCTCTGTGCTTCTGCAAGTGCCAGGAGTGTTCCTTGTTTGCCAGAGCAGGGGCAGCACAGTGCTTGCAGGCTGGAGAGCAACTGCTGACACTCAGGGGCTGCTGCTGCTCACAGGACTGGAGCTGCAATGGGTCCTTTTGTAGCACCAGGTGTTTGTAAGGAAAACAGTGGGATGGGTCTTCTGTTAAGGCCTTGAAAGAGGCACCATGGGGCTCTCCTGTGTTATATTCAAGGCAGCCTGCCTGCTGCTGTAGCACTCCATACCTATTGTTACAAAATAGGAGCAGCATTGGTTTTTCTCTTCCTCTCTTCTCTTACAGGAGGCCTCGTTCAATCAGTTTATCCTGATCTGAGGAAGGAGGAGGGGGATGTACATCTTTAGAGGTACACAGTTTATATTTCCTCCTGAGGAGAAGGAAAGAGTGAGCTTTTGTGCACTGGCTAGGGTGGAATTCAACACCACTTGCGTGTCTCACATCCTCTCACCTGCAGTGTTTAGCTGATGTTTTTATTGCTGGGATGAGACCCAGCTGTCCCAGGGATGCCTAGGCTGGGGACCAGCCCCACAGCAGGCTGCTCCAGGTCCAGCATTCATAGGTAAGCTGCAGGGCCTGGAGGCATCACAGGATAGTTCCATCTAAGCAGCTGTCACTCACACCAGAGGAAATTCTTTAATTGGTTCCTCCTCTAGGGACAAGTAACTTTTCTGGCTTTTCTCACTTTCCATCAGAGCTCAGCACTCTGAAATTCTCAGCGCAGTTATCTTCACATCAGCCTTAGGCAGGGAAGGTGTGCTCTCCTTTAAAGTTTGTAAAAGGGAGTCTTAGCCAAAGCAAGTAATTTTCCAGAGTACCACAGTGAACCTGGACCTGAAAGGGGAACTGAATTGAATCTCCTGTATCCCAGAACTACTGCCCTACCCTCCAGCTCTCGACAAAGCAAAACACCCTGTTACATGGCTCCTGAGGAGGGATGAGCTGAAAATTCCAAGTACTAGAAAGTGGCATTTGTTGCCAGTGGCTACTGTTGCATCTAGTAATATTAAGGATGGCAAAAAAAATTTGTTGTTCCTAAGTGGGCATGGGTTTTGTATTTATACCATATCTTTTATCTAACATTCACAAGCCTTTCATATCTATCAGAAGCATCTCATATTTTCACAGACAGCAATAGAAGTAGCTTCATACAATAATCAAGAGAAGCACAGGCCAGTTGAACAGATTACTGAGGGATAGAGCTGGGAAGACAGTCTGTAATGCTTCATCCAATTGCCTTTATTATTCTTTTTTAATCACTTGTTTCCGTGGCAAAAACCTCAGTCTAACCTGGCCTAACACTAGAACCCTACCCAAACCAAACCAAATTAAATTTTGAAAAACTGTTGCTTGTTGATTTTTTGATTATTCTCCATTTTCTTGCCTGGTTGAGCTGGTTACAGAAGTGTCAGTGCACTAAGAAGGTGCAGCTATTTTTGGGCACACACAGTAGGACCTGCAGAGATGTGTGAAAATGGAAAAAATATGAAAATAAATCAACCAAATACACAGAGGCAAATATGATCAGTGCATGAAAACCAATAGCCTAAACAATTTTACTAACTTTTTAAACTCTTAGATCCAACTGTTAACTCAGAAAGAAATCCTCTTCCCACTAGAACAAGTTCTAAAAAGATTATAACATGACCATGGTAAGTCCACAAACACAGAAGAGCATGGTCCAGCTTTGCCATAATTGCACCTGGCACATCCAGCTATTGTGTGCTGCACCCACTTTGAGCATTTCTATTTACAGTAGGTCCTGGAGCCAGCCCATGTACATAGGCCACATGTGGCCATCTCCTTTTTTCTCAGAGAGGGTATGTGTTAACTAATCCAGCAAATGCATGAGGTATAGCACTGTCAAGAAATGGGAGACTAATTGCTGTGTTCTTTTAAAGAAGAATGCATTTGTAAAAAAAAAAAAAAAAAACAACACCTCCATTCAGTCAAATTACAGTCAATAATCATGGCCTTTAAGCCAAGGAATCTAACTAAATCTGAATCTAACCAGCTCAGTTACTGAAGCACACTGGAAATGTCATTCATTTTGGAAAAAAACAATATTATTACCTTTTACTCCTTAGCAGTCAAAAGGATTTTGAAATAAGATTAATGGGAGCAAATTTTTCCCTTCTATCTGTAGCTTTTGAAGATTAGTAACACTTCTTTTATTTTGGAATAATAGCTACCTTGCAGTCTAGGGTCACTGGGCTGTCTTCAAGGCATCATTGCATTCACTTGCACATGCATCTAACTTTTATAGCCAAAAGAGATCTTTGCTTAATTTTTTTTCCCCTGGTGTCATCAAAATACTGATTTGGACAAACTCCTCATGATAAAGGCAAATACATTCAAAACTATCTATGTGCTTTCTCCAACCCCACAACCCAAGGACAGCTCTGTCACAGTCTGCAAGAAGGTGGCCACATTTTTGCATTTAGTAGCTCTTTTCAGTGTAAATAGACCCCAAAACAGGCAGTGTTTCCCTTTATAGCAGCTCAATTTAAAACAAGAAACCGCTGGAATAAGCTACCTTTTTGATCCATGCAGCAGAGCTGTAATTTACATTTGGTTCTGTTTCTCCTCCTTATCACCAGAGCTGTCAGAAGTTCCTTGATTCATTGTAGTGGCAATGGAAACCCTGAAAGCCCGAGGGTAAATGCAGTGTTTGGGACTGACCCGCTATCCCAGGACACGCGGCTGTCCCGGGAGAGGCACGGCTGCAGGGAAGCACTGCCTTGCTCATGGGTAGCTTCAGGTCCACAGAAGCTTGTGACCCAGCCCCAGAATTATTTAACAGGGAGCCTGTTTTGTGGGAAAGGGAGCAGATATAATTTTTTAGCAATCTGATTTCTGAAACAACCTCAGATTACCCCATGCAAGCAGGTCCCAACCAGCGCTGGTGAATCTGTACGTGTAACTCAACAGATTTAGGGAAGTTCAAAGGTGCCTCACAACATTTATCCCTTTCTTGGGGAGGCAGATTCTGAAAACCTCTTTTCTGTGTAATACTGGGAATGACAGAGCAGCAGTGAGACCCAGGGTCAAAGCTTGTGACAAAGCCAGCTGCGTGCCAGGCCATGCAGTGGAAATCCAGTGGGATCAGAGGTCTGCGTCAGATACTTGTCCATAACCTCAACCCTAGCCCACTCAATTTGCTACAACACAAATCTAACTCTCAAACTCAAAAATGCAGACATCTCCAGAGGCTGAATAAGCAACACAAGTTTCCACAGCAGTTTTGCCAGGCTCCCCAGTGCCTCCCCAGCACCCCCAGGTCTTTGCAGAAGGGTGGCCCTGTGGCCCTGCTGGCACACACTCATGACCTGAGCGTGCTGCCCAACAGCCAACAGGGACCAAAGGTGGATTGGGAGCACCTGGCCCAGCCCTGCAGCCAGCCCATAATGCTGCAGTACCTTAAAGCTCAAGGAATCGTTTCAAAAAGAGGCTAAGAAAAGGATCCTGCAGGAATTGTGCCCAGAATCGTTACTGGAAATCTATTTGACGTAGTGAACAAACATGGAGATTTTTCCAGGAAATGTGTTTCTTTATTTAAATAAAATTAGTGCCAGTAGAAACAATAAACTTTAAATACATGAGACAATTATATACAACTCAATGTTAGGAATTATATACATCAGTTTTTTACAGATACAAATACATTTATACCAAAAGTAAAGGACGAAGGAGAAAGCAATGGAAAATGTGACAACTTGTACATGTCAGTCTCATTTGGAAAGTTTCAGGATTCAAGTGATTCCAGGCAAAGTGCCAAACTTAATTTGGCTCCTTTCAAACTTAAAACAGCCCCTTTTAGAGTAAATCTACCAAAAAGCTTTATATGGTCTGATCCAAAGTTCAGTGAAGCCGATGGAAAAACTCCCGCTGCTGCCTTCAGCCTGCCCCAGCCAGGCCCTCCGGAGCACAATGGAGCCTTTGTTCTCTGTGCTCAGAGAGGGACAGGCACCCCTGAGCCCCAGCCCATTAACCCTCCCAGCCCTGCCCAGCCCCAGCAGCACAGCACTCTCTGCCTTCTGCTCATTTCTGCCCTTCTGCATTCATGTTTCCGAGCTGTCTCTCCAGCTCTAATGCCAGCGGATAAATCACAGAGCTATTTTAGTGCAGGAAATACGTGGAGGCATTTTGCAAATATTTTGCTGTGCAATGCTTTAGATTCAGGCTCTTCAGCCCTCATGCTTCGAAACTAATCAAAACACTGTAATAAGTTATTATAAAATATAAGGTATGATTGAAATATTAATTTTCTTCTTTGAATTAATTTTTACTTATTGTAAAAGTGCAATAATTTAGCAACAAATTTCATGAGCATTTGAAAAATGTCACAGTACCATTAAATTGGGGGAGGGGGAAGTCTGTGGTGGTTTTAAATCTAGTTACTAATAGCTTTATAGAAATGCATGTGTCACATGCATTAAAAAAAAGATGTAACACAATGCTTACCTACACTGGCTTAAATAGAGCAGAAAGTCTAGATTCTTTAATGATGTAAATGGGTACAATTTTACTGACCTCAAATAGAGAATTTAACTCCAACAGAGAAGCACAAAATCTTGCGCTGGTCCCTGAGTCAGCTGATGATTTCAGTGGGGCCAGGAATTCACCCTTGCTAGGTTAAATTCCATTCAGAATTCCACCTATTTTTCAAGGGGGACGTAACAGAGCAGCATCTGTTTGAGCCTTTCTACATCTTACAGCCTGTAACAAAGATCTTTTAACATCTCCTTTAACTTACTGACCTTTTCCTTTAGTGACCAAATGTACACATCTTTAAAAAAATACAAAAGCAAAAAACGAAACCACCTTTCCTGTTAGTAACTCAGTCACAGGCTGGATTGCAGCAGAAGGTGGTGAGCCTGACCCAGCCAGTACATGTACAACTTCAGCAAAGACACGGAGAAGTGTCATGGGTCTGGAGCCAGGCTCCACAAACTGCACAGCAACTCAGTGCCTCTTTTTTTTCTGCCTTGTCTTTCATTCTTTCTGTACCTAAAGCCAGTCTCCAGCCATGCTGCAATCTCCCTTCAAGTACAGCATCAAAAATTTTCAGCTTTTGAGGCCTCACTGAGCAAATGTGCTGTTGGCTATGGTTTGTCATAAGAAAAACACAGTAAGAATATTTCTAGTCTATCACAGCTTTGTGTGAATGAGCATTACCCATCATCTTTAAGAACCACTTACCCACTTGCATGAGGGTAACTTCCCCAAACATTTCCCAGATATTACAGAATTCTGAAATATGCAGAGACATGCCAGTAATAATTACCTCGTCAGAAAGTACATATATATTCACCATGTTCTTAGCTTTCATAGTGAGAAATAATAATGGAAAAATTACAATTAAGCAACCCAAATATGTGCAAGTCACACTTTGAAGTTGAGTACCACTGCTTCCTTGTCCTGCCGGCTCTCAGGAACACCTTGGGCCCAGGAGCACAGATACCTGTTCAGAGTTCAGTGAAGAGCAGAAAAGTAGAGCCACAAGTTCTTAGTGGGAGCTCCACTCACACTTTGGCAGCTGATCAGGGGAGCCCTGCAAGTGCTAGGAGTTCTTCTGGAGGTTTTCCACGGAGCCCTCGCTGCTCTCGTTGAGGGGCGTTTCCGACACTTCCCCGAGCTCAGTATCCAGCACTTCCTCCTGGATGGTGAAGTGCACGTCTGGGGAGGAGGACTCGGAGCTCACGCTGCTGCCTTCCATGGAGCAGATGGCACAGGACAGGGAGGGCACCATGCTCTCCTGCAGCATGTTCAGCATCATGGGGATCTGCACGGATTTCAGCCCTGCTACGGTCGGTAGAGGCTTTACAGCTTCCCCCCATTCTCTCTCCTCATCTTTGTAGAGCAGAAGCAAATTGGATGACTTCTCTTTTCTTTTGGATTTCATGTAGCCAAGCATTATTCCTACCAGGAAGATCCCGTAGAAAGACATGACAATCAGAATGTAAAAATACTCATTGCTGTTGTTCTTCTCTGTGCTGGGGGATTCAGCATCAAGCATAGCTTGGGTCACATTTGCATGGTCCATCTTCAGCATGGAAAGTGTTTTACCAGAGCTACAGCCTAGAGGAGAATGTAAATGCATATGTAAGATCAAACTTCAGAGCAAAGGTGTAAAATAAACACCCAGAAAAAGGTTACCCCAAACTCTTCCTTATTCCTTGTAATTGAAAGCTTGCAAACCCCACACCTGATTCAAGCCCTCAGTCTGTTGTACCTCTGCATTAGTACTGTAGGTGAATGAACTCTTATTCAGATACAGACAACATCAAAGGAAAGAAAACACATCATATCTTGAATTCAATGCTGAATTATAAAACCTCAATCCATACGATTAAAGAAAGAAAACTATATAGAAATTCTCTGCTAGTCACTTAAACATAGTTTTGTGCTACTTGATCATGTTTCCATGGTGGGGGAAAGTTTGAAGTATTATTTTGTTCAGTGATGCAGGAAAAAAAAATAATCAAAAAGCAACTTACGCCGGTATGCAAATAATTCCTCCTTTTGCAAAGCTCAAGAGACCTTTCCTCTACCAAATGCCGGGTGTTCTGAAAACTTTCCTCTGCTGCAGTTGGAATAAATAGCTCTCAAGAAATGTTTCATCACGTGTTTTAGAGGCACAGTTTATAATAGTTTTGTGTTGGAGTCAACAGATGAACTTGAAGGATTGCAGTTCAACCCACTGAACTCTTAACAGCTGTGAAAAGAAAAAGAGTTGGGAATTCAGATTTTACTCTTTCCTAGCCAGTTCCACACTGGCTCTTTCAGCTTGTGAATCTGCTCCTTTAACATCCCAGTTGCTAAATCTGACCTCTTACCCTGAGAGCTGCTACACAGAATGGAAAACCTGCAGATTGTTATTCTGTGTTTGTCATAACATATAGAAAAATATACATGCGAATTTTATATTAGACACTACCAAGTAATTTACATGTCTGCTATACAGAGTCTTCTCTAAAGAGACAGAGGAGGAAACAAGTTATTTTCTTTGGTCTAAACTAGTGACAAAGCTTTAGAAAGTGTGTGCAGAACAAAGTGGTGACTTTCAACTCATGCTGCAGCTCCAATTTGCCACAAGGTGAGGGGTTGGGGAGAACTGGGCCCTGAGTCTCGAGTGAGTTTTGGATGGATGGGTGCTGGTGCTGCCTAACTTTGGGCATCAAAGCAGCACCTGTGGGATCTAGGTTCTCCACATCATCAGTGGAAGGGTGCAGACTCCTCCAGGGAGCAACCTGGAGCTCCTGAAGTTTGCAGCTGCATTTTGCCTCCGTAGAAGCAGCTAAGAGTTAATGCTGTGTTCAGGATATTATGCCTAAATAGAGACCAGGGCCAGGAATTAATGATGATTTAAGCACAAAGGGACTCTAGCAGTCATTGGGCAGGGGGAAGCTCTCCGAGCGACTGCTGCAGGCTGCTGGGCAGAGCAGGACACCTCGCAGCCCACTGGGGAACTGGGGTGCAGCCTGGGTTGCAGGGCCCACAGAGTTCCCAGTCATCAGCTCAGTGGTACAGGAGGCTCTGAGACCCCTTTCCAACACGTAAGCAACAGTCCAGGCCATGGGAAGAAGGAGGCCCAGCTTGCACCTTAGGGATTTCATTTCCTTATCCTCTCCATCCCCGTTCTTCACACACAAAGTCCAATTAGTCAGGGCCCACATGTGAATGTCACCCCTTCTGCAAAGCTTCAAGGATGTTTATGTAACAGAACACTCCACTTCCAGAAAGCAGTGGACTGGTGCTGGAGTTTCCCAACGGTAGGTCTGGGGTTTTTTTCCCTGCAGTCACTTGCGGATTCTTTGCACAGACAGCAAATTCTTTTCCAAACTCTGCCCTTACAATCCCTCTGAGGTAAAGGCAGATAGGATTAACTTCTCTTCACATGTAAGAAAAGGCAAGAGAGAGAAGTTAAGCAACTTTAGATGTAGCTGAGCATTCGAGAAAAGACAGAATTGCATCTGTGTTTGGAACCAGCATTTTCCATCATTTCTCTGAACGACTACAGAAAGAAAGGAAAAAATTACATTAGCCAGATTGCCCTCTCTGCACCTTAAAATAGAGGATCCTCCCTTTAGGATGTTGGTTTTATCTCCCTGTGCATTCCCATGTGATAGCTCAGGAGCTGTTGATGTTGGGCTAACGTCTACTGGGATTTCATCTGACAAAATCTGTCTGCAGCACCAGCTTGCCAAGTCTGAATTCTTCTTCCCTGTTCCCGACAAATTACCGAGAGGCAACAAGAGCATATCAACTGCAGGCTAAAGCAGAACCCAGAGCAAGTCTCTGGATTTTCTAGTTAATTTTAGGGAATATGTACTTCACAACTTTCTCAGCTCCATGTGATATCTGCCCTCCCCATTCACCTCTGGAAATTTGGGGATTGAAAAATTAAAGACAATGTGTCAGATTTTAGCAACACCTTCTCATGCAGGACTTTCACAGACTTGTGAGGAAGTGCCTTGCATTGTTAGGTCAATGCAAATTGGTTCAGTACAAGGAGAAATCCTTTCTCTCTGCCCATGAAACCCTCTTGGAAGTTGCTTGATCCTGAGAACAAGACCAACTAAAGCCTGTCATCAGTGTCACCACTCACCTGGACACAAAGGCACATCCAAAGGCACGGACAACCCAGGGCTCCCAGCAGTGAGCCAGCAGAGCAGGGGCAGACCAGCTCTTCTGTAGGCACCTGCATGTGCAAATAGACTCCTTTGTTTGCTCCAAACCCTTGTCTTCTTCATGTAGGTGAAACTCTGTACAAAATTACTAAGAAGAACTGGAGCACCCAACTGGAACACAGGAAGACTGCTCAGTTACATCCATAGATTCAAGCAATTCCCAAAAAGTTTAACTGAAAGATGACTGGATTGCATAATTCTGCAGAGTTATTGACCAAAACTCTTTGCAACTATGTTTACTTTGGCTAGCTGATGACAGCTCTTCTCCATCTGTTAGCCCATGGTTCTTAAAAACAGTTTAATTTTAAAAAGGCCTGCAAGGAATTCCTGAGCCTTCTATAGACATGAAGAGGAGGCATAGAAAGACACTGGGGAATAACCACCTGAAAAGCATATGCCACTTGCTTACTGATGCCATCAGTCAGCTTTCTCAAGCTGTACTCTGTAGAAACTATATTTTTGTCTAAACACAAGACCTACAAAATTAAAAATTGGAGTTTTAGTTTTGTGTTTCAAAATTATATTTGCTGCAAATTATATTGTAAAGCCATTGATCACAGCAAAAAGCTTGCCTAATTTGAAATAACTTATTTTAAAGTTAAGCTTACTAGCTACTTCTTTTTTGATGTCTCTTTCTTTCTTTCTTTCAGATCAATTCTTTTCCCCAAACTTCAGAGAATTTTCCCTGAAATTTCGCTATAACATCTCTTATGCTTTCAGCAATTGCCTCTCACACGTTCCTCTTCACCTTCTTTGCACCCTTCCCAAACAAGGCTATAACGTTTAAGAATAATCCTTGTGCTGTTGCTACCACCTTCCATATTCCCCCTTTGGAAAACATTCAGGCCAATAAAGCAGAGCAACAGCCAGGCACTCCAACAATGAAAAGGTCACAACATAGTTGTTGATGCCAGATTTTTTTTCTCAAGGTCCCTGTCTCCTAGAGAGCCTTTTGTGGCAGCAGCCTCCGTCACCAAAGGACGCAAACGTTGAGGCTCGAGGCATCCCACGGGGCAGGAATTCACAACATGGCTTAAGGGATCATATAATGTGAGCCCTTTCTCCAAATAAAAATGTGAGGACAGTCAGAAAACTGAACAAAGACAGAATCTATTATGAAGACAACATGAAACCTCCTTAGAGACCCAGATGACTCTGCAGGCTGCCATGGAAAATATATGCCTAACCCTTCATTACGGGCATAACCCGTGCTCGGATGCTGCATTTATCCTTCTTGCCCCAGTTAGTGAGTTAATAAGACTAAAGACACCAAACCACTGTTAAAGGGCCAGCCTCTGTGGGAAGCTGAGCCTGTTTGGTGAGTGTTTGCTGAGAACACCACTCTAAAGAGTACCCAAGTATGAGCTTTTTTAGAGTTGTCATCTGAAAAAAAAATGAAAAGAGAGACAGGAAGCACAGAGGAGTTGGGTTTTTTCCTTCCTGATCATGCACATTTAATGGAAGTAAATGTTTGATAATTTACTGTTAGGGGGAAAAGGAAGGGAGAGTTTTGCCGTGCAAGTATGAACTCATTTTTGATTTACACCTTCTAGATGCTACATTTGGCAAAGGACAACCAACCAACAGTGATCAAACAGATGATCAATATATTTCACTCACACATATTACTTCAATTAAAGTAAAGCTGGAGCTGCTTTTGATACCATAAAGGAAGACATGATAAAATACATGTTTGTGGTCCTGATCTGGTCTTGCATTTAAGTTTGTGCCACGCTGAGATGTACACACTGACTTTCAGCCCTGCTGGAAAACACACACCTCACTGAGGACCTGAGCCAAAGCCCCCGAAAGTTACTGGCACTGCCTCTCCTAAAACAAACATCAGCACCTGCTCCTTTCCAGTTCTGTGCAGCTCAGTGAAAAGTGTGAGTGTGTTGGAATAAAAGCTAGTTCAAAAGCAGCAATACACTCACTCCCATAGCAGGCAATGAGGGGCAGAAGTAGCACAAGCCACATGCCTCCTCACTATTAAGTGCACTAGCAGGATGAAATTGATGACCTTTACTACATGCTTTTAATGCTTCTATGCCTCATCAGTTCAGCCACTTAAGTGAAATTAACCTAATAATACCTACAAATTTCTTGTGCTGGGAGGCACAGCATGGTAACACAGTGGCAGATCACCACCCAAAGAGGCAACACCACTGTGTCCACAGCACAAGGGCTGGGCTGGCATTTGAGCCACTGGCACATAGCTCTAGATTCAGGGTCATTTTCCATCACTCTCCCTTATTTTTCATACTGCAGAAATAGATGGCACTCTTCATAAACTTGACATGAGCAATTTCCAGAGGAAGATGGCAATTTCCTCAGTGTCATCCATAATATACTGTGTTGCCATCTGGATGCCAAATAGGAGTAATGGTCTGATCTGTTATTAACTATAAAAAACTTAGTAAATGCTACAGCTCTGCCTTGTTACCTTACACCCTTCACTAGGGAAACATGCAAATATAACTACAGAAGAAGCATGCATCAGCCTTCTCTCCAACTTCAGAGTTTAGTTTGCTTTAATTTGAATTTTATTTAACCTTCATAGCAGATCCATATTCATGAAATTTGAAATTTCTCAGGCCTTTTGTGCACACAGGGCAGCAAAAAAAAAATTTAATTAATAGAAGCAAATACAGGATTTAGCAGCATCTCACAGCCAAGGGGACCATCTGCACTCAGCTAAAAAAAAAATTTAATTAATAGAAGCAAATACAGGATTTAGCAGCATCTCACAGCCAAGGGGACCATCTGCACTCAGCTCTAGCAGTGGCAAGAGATTTCCCAGAAGCCATGTCTGGAGTGTGTGATTGCTCTCCAAGCACACAACAAAGATCTGTAAAGGGAAATTGGTTTCAGATCCTGAGAGATGACAAGCAACAGAAAACCTCAATGATATCTGTAATAACAGTTCAGACTAAATTTAGCATTTACTGTGAGGCATGTTTTGTGAGAGTCTTGGAGTTTTGGAGAGGCATTCCTTTTCAACCTCTAAACTGAATTTCAGAAAGCTAGAAGTGACTGGAAACAGAGTACACAAACAGGTAACTCTCACAATAGAAATAACAAGAAATTACATTAAAAAATTACTAACTTTTCTGTGGTTAATATGAGAATCTGAGTTCAAAGTCATCACAGCCTCAATTCTGTTTCCTGTAGCTAAGACAAGTTACAAAGTTATTTTATCAACATAGATTTCCATGCAATAAAATGAAACCTATACTTCACATTACATTATGCTTTTCCTTTACTTTTTCTTCTGCCAAATATAATTATCTGTTGAATGCATTACCTTTAAAAACAAAATTAACTCAAAGCTTACTTTGTTTTTGGAGTCAAATAGTAGATTCAGCTGCTCTGTATGGCTCAACTGTGTTCAACGTTATTTGCTTCTATTTGTATCCAAAACAGCAAGCAAAATACAAAATTCTGGATGCCACCAAAAAAAAAAAAATTCAAGGGCCTTTAAATGTGATTAGCAGTGTTTGGGAGAATCTCACTGACAAATCCAAATTCACAATTCTTTCTGTTCAGCAAAGAGAGAGTTCTTGCTCTCCCAGCTATGGAAAGGTTCTTATTTAGGTCCATTCATTCTTCCTGAACATCTTCTAGCTCTAATCTGCTCAGAATTAGCACTTTGATTTACATTAGTGAAGGCTTTTCAACAAAAAAAAATTTGATAAGGAAGTATATATCAATATTTATAGGGCTTTTGAAAAATTCCTCTGCATGCAGCATGAACATCTCAGATTTTTTTTTTTTTTGTTAATTTTAAGACTTTCTACTACAAGAAAAATTCAGCAATGCCAGTAATTGCTAAGCACAAGAAATAAAGGGGATGAAATCACTGAAAATATTCAAGTGCTCAACTTGAACCCTCACCTGACTACAGATCATAAATTAAAGATCATTGGAAAAGTTAAGAGATGTTTGCCCAGGGCAAGGTAGAAAGCTTCTGGAGACACTGATAAACATCTAGCTGCCCAGTTAAACACAAGCAGAGCTCAAACAGGAAAGCATGCATTCCCTGTGCCAGGAAACATTTTGTTAGAATGGGTTCACAACAGCTGGGACCCTGCTGCCTTTGTGAGTAGGAGCAGCCACACATCACCTGTCACCACTCAGACAAGCTCATGTCTCACCCAGGTAACCTCTTCCTCCTCCTCCTCAGTTCTGTGGGCTGTGGAGAAGCCCAGCATGGCATGGTCATTCTGCTTTGAGCTTTTTAGAAAAAAATAACATTTGGAAGCCAAGGAGGATAAGGGAGCAGGATCCTCTCTCGTGAAATGAACCGGGCAAGGTTCACACATGCAGGGACTTCCCTTGCCCAGGTTCAGAGGTGTAACCATTCTCAAAGTTGATCACACTTCAGAGAATTTGGGAAGAAAAACAAAGAGACAAAAAATTTAATCATGAGGGAAACCACAGACTCTGAAATCAAGGAGACAGCTCTTGCTTAGTCCTACTGAACCACAGCATTGTGGGTTTAATTTTCATACATTTAGGAACAGTAAAGACGTCAACATTTAACAGTGCAAGTTCTGCCTCAGACATGCCCAGAGCTCCCCCTGAATCCAGCAGGATTTTAGTGAGTGTTAGGAATACAACTGCTAATACAAGGCAGGATACCTGTCTGGCTTCCAGCATGGTCTGTGTCTATTTTTCTGCCCTAAGATTAAGACACCTGCCAGTACTGAGGGGTACTTCATATGAGGTTCTAACACTGCTCTTGAAAAGACAGCATTCAAAAGAGATTGGAAACAGAGGGGAGATCATCATGGCATTTACTACAAAAACAATTCTCCCCCTTTAGGAACTCACACCATAAAGTAAAGACTACAACCTGAGTGTCACAGTGATCTTCCATCCTCCTGGGGACAGAAAACACAAGCAGGGGAAGAGTCACTCTCCTCTCCCAGAAATAGGTGCAGGGCAGAGATGAAAGGAACAGAGAGTGCTATCACAGTAGCACACATCCAGCCCAGCCAAAGTCAAAGCACTTGCAAGACCTAAGAGGAACAGCCCACATTTTTTTTCATTGTTATTTCTCCCAACCCTACAAAATTAGTTCACAAAGAAAGAAGCAGCCCATCCTTGTTCCACAGCCATGTCAGGATAACATCCCAGGTCACTGTGACCTTCAGCACTGGTGAGGTTTTCATTTTCACATGAACACCAGATGTTGAGCCCTCTCCCTGTGATGTTCACTCTTCTACAACATCAGGCACTCCTCACCATGTGCGTTTGTAGCACTCCCTCTGAGTTTTGGTTGTGAAACCTCCCCATTTAACTGTAGCTGTTACAGCAAACATCCATTAATTTCAGCTCTCAACCCTGTTGACCTGAATCTTCATGGGATTTCAAATACAGCTTAGATTACATCACAGTCCCCTTTCAAGCTGAAGCAACTAAGATAGCACTTCAGTTTGATCTATTACGTCTTGGCATCTGTTGACTGTATTCACTTTTTAGAGCATTCACTTTTTAAAATACTCAGAAGAGCTATTTGTATTCTTGTTCCAAAAGTCTGCTTTGGAAACACAACAAAAGGAGCAAAATAGCCATCTGGGGTGTAGAGAGCAAGAATAGGATGAACCCCGGGTGTACAGCAAAGAGGACAGAAAGTATACCAAAGAGGCAGCAACAGCTCATGCATCCTCTCCAAAGGGAGGGGTTCTGCAAGGCAGAGGAGGGAAAGCAGTCAGCTGTGATTTCTGAAACCTGAGGCTAAGATTTGTTCCTGTGTTTCAGTATTTTGGTGGTAGTCCTGATAGCCACAGCTGTGAGTGTGCAGGGAAAGGGTCCCTAAATGCATAATGTAGAGAATGGGTTGTAAGCAATGCAGGATCATGCCAGCTCTAACAGGACAGCATTTCTTTTTTCTTAACTGTTAGGAAAACTTTATTTCTTTCAGTTAACACAAGCACTCCTAATCCAGCCTTGTGTGGACAACTGGTGGAGTCTGAATAACCCAATCCTCCACTACCAGGACCTTGGCTAATGGAACAGACCCTCAAACCCTCCCATACCTCCTGCATGAAAGACATTTGGAAAGAGTTCCCAGAGACCTGGAAAAGCCCAAGGAGAAGCCCTCCTGACATCTCCCCCACCACTGCTGTGAGTGCCCCCCTGCAGATCAGCTACACCCAGGGGGTTGCTTGTGGCATCAAACTGAACAAAGTGTGCAGCCCCTGGGAATCACTGCCATATTCCATGTTCTGCTGGGTCTGTTCCCATGGAAAACTGCCCCTGTGCCATGTGGGGAACAGAAACAGGGGAGAGAGCACACATCCACAGTGCAACAAGGCTGATCAAAGGAATCCAAACTAAATTCCCAAATAGATTATTAAAAAATTATACCAAAGAAAAGAAATTTAGCAATATAAAAATGCCTACTCTAAGCAGGGGTGGTTTACTTGCAAATGATTAAAAAAAAAACCAAAAACAGAGGGGATGTATTTTTCAAATGCAATCTTTTATATCTCAGTGGGCAGACATGAAAAAATTTTGTTAAAGCAAAGATAACCATTGTTTTGATGGAACTGTGCTTTTAGAACTTAGGGGAAAACTGTCTCTTCCTCTCTTGGCTGCTTGCAACATGTGAATAATCAGCCCAAAGTAAACAACATGTGGTCTTGTGTGGTCTTTTCATATGAGGTTGGTATTTCACTTGAAACTAGGAAGTGACAGGAAGTGGGGTGTTCTGCACAGATACAGGAGACCCTGTGCTTTCCCAACAAGCTCTGGAAATGCAGTGTATGAAGAAAAAAAATCATTCCTGTTGCAGATGGGAAATGCAAAAATATTACATCTAAACACATAGCATGAATAAATGTTTCTTTGAGTCACACAACTAAAGAATTTTGCGTAGCCTTACTTACAACATTTCCTGACTTTCATGAGCATTTCAATGCTCCAGTGTCATTGAGTACCAATCAATTCTTAAAATGAAGTGTTAAAGGAGTTCCTGAAAGCAACATAACTGCTGCATTATTTGCAATATAGTTCCTGATCTGTGCTGGTTGCTCCCAAGAATTACCCACTTAGGAAGAGGAACAGTGCCCTGCAGACAGAGGGGCTCAGCACAGCAGGGGCTGTGCTCCCCTTGCTGTGGCACTGCAGGCAAGGAGTCCATCAGCTGCTTTCTTCAGCAAGGCTCCTGAAAGAATGGTGGGTGTTTAACCTGCTGCTGCCCACTGTCACATCCACACGGGCTGGGGAACGTTTGTGCTGGTTTCCTGAACCGCTGCTCGCTCACCCAGCCCCAGCACGCCCCACTCCTCCCTCCATCGCAGGGGATGCACACAAAGCATCCACCAGTGAGTGCCCCAGCTGCCTGCTCCCTTGGCCTGCCCCAAAACCTCTCTCCCACATGATCTATCCATACCCCATCAGTCCAGCCCTCCCTCTGTGTGGTTTTGACCTCCACCCTGCCCAGCCATTCAATCCAGCTCAGCCAAAGCCCAGGGGAGGTTTGTTCCCTCCGGGCACCCCACAGGATTTGCTGGGTCCCTGTGTCCCACGGGCTCAGCTTCGTGCTCTGTGGAGAACAAAGGCAAGAGGACACAGCCCACTCTCATACACAAAATCCTCCCACTCTGAACTGGAAATGCAAACTGGAGGCCATTGCTTTGAATACTGGGACTCGTGTGGCCCTTGCCTTCATTTCTGGGCTTGCCACCTTCTGAGTTAAACATCCCTCTACCTCCTCCCTCTGTGACTCTTGTCCCTTGCCTTTGATTTCTCCCAAGTTATCTCATTTTCACAATCAGTCCTTCAAAAAACAGGTTGCCAAAGCACCTCCTTAAAAGCTCTCTAAAATCAACCTATTATCTTGTAGGGTGGGAAGTGAGATAGAAAAAAGATTTTAAATAACACTAAAATACTATGAAAAATACTCATGTGCACTCAGTACACATCCTTATACTTGTCCATACCTTCTGTGTCTTTTCTCTGACATTACTGGCTGTGAACACAATGTGTCATATCAAACCAAATTGCTGTGTTTGTGCTGGGGCAGGACTGTGTTTTTCTGGAGCAAAATACCTTGCATTTTTCTGAGCCCTGAAATAGGAATCACACCCCATACATTTGGGAAGCACTCTGGGCTGGGACAGCTCTGCAGGGTTCCAGCTTTCCCAACACCTTCCCTCAAGAAAGAGCTGCCCAAACCAGTTCCTGCCTTCTCCCCAAAAAGAAACTCTCTTTGCCAGATTTCCCTGGGGTGCAGCTCAGCACCTTGCACCCCACACCACCAGCACTGGGGCTGGTGCAAGGCACGTTCCAGGAATGCTTCCAGCCATAGTGTCTGTGCTTCCAGCTCCCAACTCTCCTCCTTTTCCTGAAAGTTCACCCATGACTAAATAAAAATATGTAGTCAGATATTTTTATTTTAAATAGTTGCTCATTCAAAAGCAGAGAGGGGTGCATCTGTTCTGGAAGGTTCCCTGCCCAGGTCCTTGTTGCCTGGTGTATCCTATTAGGATTGGAGCACAGACCAAGAAAATATTAATCTGAATTCATTTACATTTGTAAATAACAGATTTAAATGAAAGAATGAATGCAGATTTAGCAGCATTAGGATTAGGTAGCAGCATAAGCAAAAAAGAACCATGAAAAAAACCAAACCAAAAAAAAAACAACCAAACAAAAAAAAAAAAAAAAAACAAAAAAAAACCAAAAAAAAAAAAAAAAAACAAAAAAAAACCAAAAAAAAAAAAAAAAAACAAAAAAAAACCAAAAAAAAAAAAAAAAAACAAAAAAAAACAAAAAAAACCAAAAAACTAAAAACCAAAACTAAAAAGCCAGTTCTTTGAGATTAAGGAGGAGGAATTAAGGAATTAATTTTGACAATTAAGCTTTATGATTTGCTGCTGAACCAACCAACAAGTCAAAATATGTCATTTTTTTCTAAACCCAAGAATTAACAAGAAAAACAAAATAAACTCCAATCAATGTTTTGGTCTATTTTAAAGTCTTTTTTTTTTTTTAATATCAGGATCTGAAGATTACTACAGAACATAACTAAAGTGTAAACAGCACAAGATTGACAGTGATGTGCTGTGCCAGAGTGCAAGTTTGAGATGACAAGGGCACAACCAACTTGTTCTGTTCTCCTTCATGATGTGGGGGTGAATAAAACAAAATTAATCTCTTCCAGTTATGAGAAAGATGAAAAGCAGCTGCAGAGTCACTCAGACAGGCACAGAGCAGAAATCCCTGACCAGAGGATACCACAACCCTCATCTGCAGGAGCAGCAGGCTCTGCTGCAGCCCCACTGGCTCCTGCAGCTCTTTGAGAAGGCAGGGCTGAGCTGACAGACATTATAGGATCCCAAATGTTCCCAGTAGGAAGCTCACAGCTACACTTCATTTTAAGGAAAGAAAGTATCTCTTTTATTACAGGCACTCAACCAGCACAGGCACAGCCTGAGAGCTGCTCGGTTCCACAGGACACAGCAAACCCACACAGATCCTTCCCCACTGAGATCGCTGGGCTGGTTTGTTTTCCTGTCAGGTGAATCATTCTGCCCTTTGGGTTTAATACCTACATCCTGTTCTAAAAAAGATTCCTACCACCTCAGCTCTGTAAATTGCCTCATAACATCCCACTGATGTCAATAGCAACAAGGGTTGGTCACCTCTTCACCGTGCCCCAGAGCACCACAGATCTGCCCCTCTGCAGCCACCTCCAGGTCTCACAGTTCAGAGTTTGCTGGTCTCTGGTACATCTCTGCCCTCAGCTCCCCCTCAACACAACTCATCTGGACTCCCTTTGGTATTCAACAAACCACAACAGGTTTCCTGCAGGTGGGAGTTGTGATAGATCCTGTCCCATCAGAAATCTCAGTGCAGGGAAGTTTAGATCATCACTAAAACACAAAGTTGCCTTTTTAGGTTTTTTGGTATTTGGCTCTTGTCTTGTTATTACTCGCTTCAGGGTCTGATGAAACTCAAAAAGGAAAGAGAAGAAAATTAAACACAGACATTAATTTGGGTACCCAGTGTTCAGACACTTCCGATAAATTGCCCCATGCCTTGCTGTAATTCAGCTCAGGAAAGCAGTCATTTTGCTAAATGAAAGATATTAGAAGCCTTATGAGTAAAGTGAGCCTAGGCTTTGCCCCCTAATTTATTAGCATTTTCATTTAATTTCTCTCATTTTACTCAGCCCTTCATTTCAGAACTGGTCAAGTTACAGCCACGTAGGTTCGTTATCACATGGAAAAATCCACGTGCCAGGCGAGTGCCACTGACTGCAGCAGCACCTTGAGAGCAGTGCCTCCAGCAGGAGGGAGCTGCACATCCCCAGCCCGGCCCTCCCCCTGCCCCAGTTGCCATGGCTACGAGGGATGCTCAGGGAGATGAGATTGCCATGGCACCGCGGCGAGAGAGGCCCCCCGGGGCAGGGGACACACTCCTGATTCTAGATTCCATCATTTTAATTAATAGGGGATTGTATTGTAGCCAACTACACACAGGCAATGCAGATTTCTGGGGCCATTTCTGTTGGGCTAAATTTAGGAGAGGTTCTAATCCAGCTTTAAAAACAAGTGGCAAAACCGCACGAGTTTGTTAACAAAATAAATCACAGACAAAACATATCGGATTTCTATTGTTATAACAATCAAGTGGGGGCAATTAATATGGACTAAACACAAGTAAAAACTGAGGATGTGAGGATCCCTCACATCTACATGAACTCCATACTACTTTCTAAAGATGAAAGGTGGAGGCTTCCTTCCCAGGAGGCCAATACAGTGCCAGGAAAACCGAGCAAGCAGCAATCTGCTCTGTGCCAGGATTTTTAATACTGGAAATTTGTCCACGACCGGGGGTGTTCCAAACTCACTCTGTGTGACTCACAGGCACTCCTAGGCAGGCCCGTGTCATCAGCTGCCCCCATTAAATCAGGTACCTTGCAGCACTGAGACACTCACCTCACACAGCTGAGCTGTTGCCAGGACACCATTCACACTTCTGGCTCCCCATTAACATCAGCTAATAATCTTCTGCCTTTGGCTTTCAAAGCACTCCAGAAGGATCCAAGGCTGCTGCAAGAAAACAGGGCAAGAGAAAAAAAGCTTCTAGTTTTTGCAAGCAGCCAAATTAAGTTTAGCCCATGGCTTTTGGATGCCTCAGATAACCAGGAAACCAGAAAAATAAAATCCTAAATCCATTACTTTAATCATTTGGGGATCTGGATTGTGAATTATGAATTACAACTTGCTAGGAGTTGGCAGGAGCTATTAAACTTTAAAAAGCAGACATGACCACAGGTTCCCCTGTTTCCACCCGTTTCTCCCTCGAGTGTTAACAAGCTCTCTCTCTCTCTGCTTACATCCATAGCTTCCCATTCCTAGACATAGGAAGGTCCCTCCTCCTTCCCTGGGAGCCCACAGCACAGCCCCTACACTTCTCAGCTGCTTTCCCATTTTGTTCAAAGCACAGATGGTTTGAGCAGAGGCTCAGAGAGGGGCACAGAAACTGTTCATCCTGAACAAAGCTTTTGGGATCAGCATCCCAGGGCTGGGGCAAGCCCTGCTGCAGAGGCTGGCCAGCACTGCTGCTCCTTAGCATGGACAAGGTCAGGGAGACAGAAAAACTCCAGCCAGCCTCATCTCACCCCATTATTCTGCTCTGACTGAAACAAACTGTTATCTTTGACCCTACTCTCCTCCTAGGATGCAATCACAGACTTGTGAAATGCTGCTGCTTCTGCAACACTAAATCCTCAGTGGGGAAATCAGTCCTGTAGATCTGAGTCTGAGCAAGAGCTACAGACACTCTTACCACCACGTTTCCAGGGCTGTGTGTCCCAGGCTTTGCACTGGTAACACTCAATTCCTGTCTTTACCCTTGGCAGGAAGGGAAATGTTGCCAGGGAGATGAATGCCAAGGCTGCTGCAGGAAGCCAACAGAGCAATAAATGTCCAACCTGTACTGCAGCAACCAGACTGTTGTTACCCTCAGGTAGGTTTGTGTCAGATCTTATTTCAGCTGAACTTGATATTGGCCTTCAGAACAGGTAAAATAAAGAAATTTTTACATCTATGAAAAAAAATATTGCAGGGAAATAAAAGAGGGATAAGAACCCCAAACAAACACATATTGTTGAGGCTGGTGTGATGATACCTGGGTGTGAGAAGTGGAGATTTCTGCCTTGCACCCTTCCTTCTGCTGCTGGACACGTCACTGGCTCCAGGACAGAGAGGAAAACACGACTGGGTCACTGCCCAGCAGGAACATGACCTCCAGGGAGGTCAGGGGCTCTCCCCTACAGCAGGAAAACTACAAAGGATGGATTCACAAGAGATAAAGATTTTTTTTATTTTGCTCTGCTATTGTGAAATAGACAGTCAAAATCTTTTCAAAATAAATAAAGTAGGACTGGGAAGATAATTCTTTACGATAATGAAAGGTATTGCTTTTTTCTTGATCCAAAATGTGAGGGAATCAGGTCAGAACCATGGGTCTTTGCTCTTGTGGGAGATTCCCAAATTCACAGGAAAACAAATGTCACTGCTGCTCACCAAGTCATCTTGCAGTCACCAAGCCATGCACGCAACTGCTATCGTAACTGAGTCATTGAGAAGCTACAAACATTTCCCACAATTTTCCTGTAAGGTTGTGGGGTTTTTTTGGTTTATTGGCTGAAAAGAAAAAAACCAAGTCATCTCCAGCAGAAAAATATAAAATTACATTTTAAATATTACTTGAATTATATTTAAATAGTATAAATGTCTATTGCCATCCTTCACACCTTCTGTCAGCTCAGTTTTCTTGCACTGCATTTTCAGGGAATGAACACATCAGACTGTGCCCCAAGATATTCATACAGCTGCCTTTTAAGGCTATCACATGGACCAGCAGAGAAACACCAGTAGAGATTTTTTGCTTTGAAACTACCAATACCAGCGTTTCAGTTCATTAGCCTAGGAAATTAAAAAAATTCAAGTAAATTATCCAACCTCCCTCAGTGCTGCAGGAGCATTCACCCCCAGAGTGGCTGCAGTGACAAGGGGCTCTGTGACACTTGTTTGCTGATGTCCCCAGCACCCCACACTGGTTGGGGACCCCATGACTCAGGTGGGTGGCCTGTGCAGCTGCAGGGGAGCCAGGCTGCTCCAGCTCCCTCCTCTGTAAACACCTCCAGAAGTGAGGCCTGGCCACACCAAAAAACTCCTGCAGACAGATGGAGGTATAAACTCTAGAATAAAACAGATGAAGAGGAGGGATAATGAAGAGGATCAAAGTTTCAATATACTTTAGAAAAATTTTGACAAGACTTCTGTCAACTCAGTTAATACAGAAAGTCATTTGCTGGAGCTAACACGTCCTGATTTTAAAAATGATTTATAAATTAGGAGTAAGATACCAGATGTGCAGATGATGCAAGCATTTGAGATGCATCAATCTTTAAAGCTATTTCTCTCTGAAAACTATGAGAAAGGTCTTGGCAGCAAAATCAAAAAGTTTTTAAAAAAGGGCGAAAGGAGACTAACTGTTTATTAAGGAGAGCAGGGAAGAAAACCAAAGCAGGAGTGGGGACCAGTGGGAGCTGGGTATCATTTTCTGCAGCCTCTGCTGAAGGTTACACAGGAGTGTCCTTCACTGTATAAAGTCAGTGCTCACGAGGAACGAGCTCAGTGCAGGGGCTGCTGTCAGGAGCAAAGGCTCCGTTTGCCTGGCAAGCCCTGCAAGGGGAGCGGGGCAGAGCCAGGCACCCGCCCTGTCCCACGGCCAGGGGCAGGAGCAAACCCACTGCCAGCACTGCCTATGGCACTGCCAGTGCTCCCTATGGTACTCCCAGTGCTCCCATGGCACTGCCAGTGCTCCCCATGGCACAGCCAGTGCTCCCATGGCACTGCCAGTGCTCTCACGGCACTCCCAGTGCTCCCATGGCACTCCCAGTGCTCCCATGGCACTCCCAGTGCTCCCACGGCACTCCCAGTGCTCCCATGGCACTCCCAGTGCTCTCATAGCACTCCCAGTGCTCCCCATGGCACTCCCAGTGCTCCCTATGGCACTCCCAATGCTCCCTATAGTACTCCCAGTGCTCCCACAGCACTCCCAGTCCTCCCATGGCACTCTCAGTGCTCCCCATGGCACCACCAGTGCTCCCTATGGCACTGCCAGCACACCCAGTGCTCCCATGGCACCACCAGTGCTCCCTATGGCACTGCCAGAGCTCCAATGGCACTCCCACTGCTCCCATGGCACTCCCAGTGTTCCCTATGGCACTGCCAGTGCTCCCATGGCACTCCCACTGCTCTCATAGCACTCCCAGTGCTCCCATGGCACTGCCAGCACTCCCAGTGCTCCCATGGCACTGCCAGTGCTCCAGCAGACACAGGAATAGCCAGAGACTCCCACAGCCACAGGCAGAAGAGAGCATGGAAGAGAAGGAACCAAACAATTCCTTANCCAGGGCTCCCATGGCACTGCCAGCACTCCCAGTGCTCCCATGGCACTGCCAGTGCTCCAGCAGACACAGGAATAGCCAGAGACTCCCACAGCCACAGGCAGAAGAGAGCATGGAAGAGAAGGAACCAAACAATTCCTTAAAGAGTTCTTACTTAAACAGAAGGTGAGAGCAGCCAGGGGGTCGGCTGTAATCTCAGCCCTAAGAGGGAGGGAAAATGTGCAATGCTGTCAGCATGTGTTCCTAAAGAGACTTTCTAAGGCTTTGTCACACTGAATCAGCACAGGATTCTTCAAATCACAATGGGCTAGAAATTTCTATCACAATAAAGCTGTTCTGAGTACTACTGGAGCTTTCCTGAAAAAGTAAATAAACAAAGACAAACAGACGGAAATAATTATAATTCAAATACTTGGAATTGTTGGAGTGCTGCTTTCAACTGTCCCAAATTGGTTTGGGGCCTAAAAACCCATCCAAACTTTTTCTAGCTAAAGCTAGAAATGAGAAAAAAAAAAAAAAAAAGAAAATAAATCACTCCTGGCATAAGCAGGTGGAAGGTTCCTGGGCTCTGGCCCATTCCAGCACACAATCCATGGAGACCTGAGGGACAGCCTGGCACCCCAAGCACCCCCCACCAAAAGAAAGGTGTCAGGATAACGTAATTTTTTCTTTTATTTTCTTTTCGTTTCTTTTTTTTTTTT
>VZRH01007070.1:1620476-1633592 GCA_013397555.1 Urocynchramus pylzowi | reverse complement strand
TTTTTTTTTTTTTTTTTTTAATCAGGTTTTCCATTTCCCACTGAACTGGGGCTGCTACAGACCAGCAACACTGACTATTCACAAATCCTCAAGCCAGAGGCTGAGGACAGCAAATCTTTGCTTTCATGGCAGGCATTTCTCAAATGGAGTTCTTTTTCTCCACCAAATTAGCTCACCCTTCCACCAGGACCACAAAGACAGGGTGGGTACACACCTGCACAGTGCCCTGAGCACAGGCTGCTGCAGGTGACACTTGGCAGTCACTGCCTCACTGGTCCAGCATTTCAGAAAAAATTCTGTCTAGAAATCTCTGCCAGTCTAGAGTTACAGAGAGCATCATGCCTCCTGTGGAAGCAATCCAATTTATCTGCATATTTTTGTAAATTCCGTAAAACTATTAAAAAAGACAAAACATCAGTTATGGGAAAAAAGCACACCAGAAAGATCTGATCAGCCCATGGTGTAATGAAAAATTACTGGTAGAAAATAAAACTGATAGAAGGAAATGGAAAAATGGTTTAAAATCAAGTATCCCTTAGTAGCACTGGGGAAAATTCTGGGGAAAGTCCCAAATCTCATCTATTTATGAAAACATTAGGAAAATTACTGCAAAACACTCACTCCTCATCAGCAACATGATGCCCTCAACCAGACCTGTCACCTGCCAGTCCTGATAATCCACTGCTAAGCACATGGAGGAATAACTATAAAGGACATACTTTCAAAGAAATATTTCAGAAGTTTATAAAGACTTCAAATTAAAATGAAAGACATTTCTGAGAGAAGTTTTAGCACATTTTACTTATAACATCCTTGGAGAGACATCAAACAGCTCAGCAGGAACCACCTCCCCCAAAGCTCCACGGTGGTCTGCACCAGGAAGGGACAACCCAAAACCTCCTGGCCCTGAATCAAAACCTCCTGGCCCTGAACGTGCCCTGTTGCAGCTCACCCACACGATGTCTGCCCGTGGGAGTGCAGAGACTCAGGCACATATCCCACTGGAGCTGCACTCAACCAACAACTTACCAACCATTTTGATACAGAAATCTATCAATGGGTATCAGTCAACCCACTTTGATACAGAAATTACTCTTGAAAAGTCTCCCTTTTTTGATTCTCCTGTTGTTTCACAGCTCTTATGCAACTTTGGCAAGAAGGGGAGGGAAGAGGATGTGATGCTGAACAGGCCAGATTGCTCACTGGCATTCCCAGCCCTCCTGCTAATTATGTTACGCTGCTTTAGCTGGAACAGACCAAGTCCTGAATTGCAACAAAACTGAGCAAAATCACCTCATTTCCAAGAAACTGGCAGAAATACCTAGTAAACGTGTGTGAGATCCAGAGAACTGATGAAACATAAAATGCTTAACGAGTTTCAGTAAATAGCTTCCTTACAGCTTGTTAAACATTCACAGCCTATCTTCCAACTACACTTCCTAACAGGAACTACTTTCCTAATCATTCTTCAGCCTTGTAAGCTATATGCTTAAGATTTAAGAACAACTGTGCAAATATGCTACTAGAAAATGTACCAAAAATAGAGTTTGCTGAAAATTTCCCGATACAAACCTTATTTCAGAAAAAACTGAACTGTATCTGACCAGTATTATTAAGATAAATACAATTAATCTTATGGGAATTTGATAGTTTCTTTCGCTATTAAGAATTTCATATTTCAAACTGATGGGTCTTTCTCCCTTAACCTCTCTAGGAGCCTAAAGTAGCAGAAATCCAATGTAAATTTACTTTGTGTAAGGAAACTCACTCAATGTAAGAGTCCGCATCAAAATCTCACCATTTCAGAGGAATAAAGGTCACCAGCCACCAGGCTCGTTGCCAAACACTACCGTGATTGCACATCAGTGGGAAGTCATATAAACTTTTCCATTGAATTTTAACTCTTAAATTCATAAAGTTGGCTCTCAATTATCTGCAAATAATTACCAAAACAAAAACCAAACAACCTACCCAACCTTGCTACCAGTAGAAGGCATTACAGCTCCACAGAAAGAAATAAACACACACTTGTAATAAAGTGGGAAAGGGTACAGTGGAATTCATGGAAATTCAGGGGCTAGGGATTCAAATATGGTATGTGGCTTTTCCTGCTGATGCACTTGGCAATGCTGAGCACCCCTGAAGTCTGATATCAAACATCTTTTTGACATTTCATGCAGGACAGGCTATCCTTTAGGGTATGTGTGCTCCCAGGAAACTGAAGCCCCCCAACTCCCAGCAGGGAAGCAGTGTTTGCTTTTCTACCAACCACCTTGTACTGGGGACCAGGCAGCAGTCTGGGGATGTCCATCCAGGACCAGCTGCAGATGGAAGGGCCCTGGTGGCCAGCCCTGTGCAAGGTCTCTGCATTGGGCAGGGAGGCAGCTAAAGCCAAGCCTTGTTTGCCCATAAAGCAGGAACAAAATGCTGAAGCCAGTCTATATAATGAGATCTGGGATTCAAATCACAGAGATACTACTTGCTAAAAGCCACAGATATCTATTTTAATTGTAGCTAGAGAAAATACTTGCCAACACTCTCTGAAACGTTCAGCCCCCCCCACAGCTGCTGTCCCTCCAGCCCCACAGCTGGATCCATGCAGGACAGACACAGTCCCACTACCACCAGCTCTGCCCTCAGCTCCAGCTCCAGCTGTCCATGTGCAGAAGCTGCCCTGCCTGGGAACATTCCCTCATTTCCCATTTATCACTGGTACCTTTCATCCTAAAGCAGAAACTTTTTGTCCCACTGGCTCCCCAGCACAAAGAAAAGTCACTTGTGTGTTCTTGCTCCCTGGCTTGCCAAGGGCACTCAAATCCCCTTTACATCAATTCTAGGAAAGCCAGAGCTCCCTTCCACACCACTCTGGCCTGCAGGAGAGCACTGGACAGGGAGGGCAGGTGACTCCGAGCAGCAGGGCCATGGCCAGCCCGTCCCAACAGCTCCCTGGGACAGCAGGGAAGGACAGGACTGCTCTGAGCAGAGCACAGGCCTGGCTCTCCCTGAACCTGCAGTGCCAAGAGAGAAATCCTACACGCACAGAAATAACAACAGGTTTAAAAAATATTATTCTCAAGTATTATAACTGTTTTTTAAAAAATTACTCACCTTTTCAACTGTTCGAGTACTCCCTTTCCCTGCTGTCACCCCTGGATTTTTTGTAGACTATAACAGGAACTCAGGTCTACAATGTTTTTATTTGTATTTTTATTGTATCTATTTTGGATTCCATGCCTCTCTAATGGCTACATTAACATTTTCTGATAAGGTTACATTTACCCTTCCTGAAATTAGTTGCTTTAATAAATACTTATTACAATAGTTCTGAACTTGTTTATTTCTCTTTACTAAAGAGACCCCAACAGCATTTTATTAGCTATAAATGTCTAACAAAAAAAACCAAAAAAAACCCCAAAAAACAAACAAACAAACAAAAAAATAAAGAAAAAAAAACCGGTTAAAGTGAATCATATTATCCTAAATTATTTGAAATAAGTTTTCAGTCTTAAACCCCCCCAGTATTTTTGAAAGAAAATAATAAGCAACTACTTTGTATATAACTGAATCTAGAGAAAGCAGGAGCCTTCTCATGGCTGGTTAAAGGGATAAACAAAAATATCAGCTATACAGCAAGGAGGGTTTGACATTTTGTCAGCACTATGACCCATTTGGGGAACCTGTAAATAGAGACACAAAAATAGAGACACAAAAAAGGGTAAAAGAGGCTTCTGTTGAGATGCCTCCAGGCTGGACTGTTACCAGCAATGGTTTGTGAGCTTGTAATCAAAACTTAAGTTTTGATTATTAAGTGCTTAAGTTTTGAAATTTAAGTGCTTAAGATTTCTTAAGAAGTCCAATTGCCAGCATCTAGTATCTGACCCTTCAATACACAAACTTAAGGAAAATTACACACTAAATACAAGTCCTAGCACACTTGGATAGGGGAAAAAAAAAGTCATAAGCCTACAGCTTTACATCAGGTATTACCCACAGCCAGTGCTTTTAAAACCAGGTAAATGGCAGATCATATACAAATAAAAATTGGCCAAACACTATTAATTTTCCTGCAGTGAAAATCCAGGCTAACCTGGTAATTCCTGCTCCTGCATTCAATCCAAAATGGTCACACGTATTTGAAACATTTGACAATAATAAACACATTCCTATATTATCAACTCTGTACCACTGAAAAAACTGGATGCACAGAGCCCAATTTGTGAAATTAATTTTATTTTTGAAACATGATATCCAATTACAAATAAATAATTCATACAATATAACTCAATTAGGGTATACAATGTTCAGGCAGTTCATAGTAACAACCAAGATCACATTGAAAATGAGTTTACATTAAATAACCCATTACAACAATATACAATTGGTCATTCAATTCATGTTTCAGCCTGGTCCAAGGTGTAGGCAAGTTGAAAATTGTTCCTCTTACCAGTAAAGAAACAGATGTACACGATTTTATACCAAGTCCAAAGTAGTTAATACACCACAGTAATAAAAATTAAAAATGCTGCATTGCATCACCTAAATGTAGTTTTAGTACAGAACAAAAAGTTTGTGAATTTTAGCAGGACAAAGGTTATTGCAAAGGAGTTTTATGTCCTATAGCAATTTCTGCATAAACTTGCCAGCTTTGCAGGTGTTCCTAATGTATGGTTTGGATTCCACACCCATCTCTGCATCCTGTGAAGCAGTGGGATGTAGGGACCTGTTGTGTTCTTAGCTCCAGTCACACCTTGCTTTTCACTGCCATTCCAGCAGAATCTTCCCCTGCTCAGCTACAGCTCCCCTTTGAGGTGTGCCCCTGCCTCTGGGAGACCTGCAGCAGCAGCAGCAAACTCTCACTGTCTTTTCTGATATGCAACTTATGAATTTCTCACCTACCCCAGAAACCCTATGCACTGTAAAGAATACTTACATCTAGATTGAATGATAGCCTAAAGTCCTGAAAATTTTTTAAAGAATTGTGAAATTTAAAGGATATTCACAGCATCCCTGGAATTTCATGGTCAACCATTCTAATAATGAAATACATAGATTTTCACAAGAGAGTAAGTAGTTACAATTTTCAACGATTCAGAGACCTGGTAAGTTTTTATTTACAAAAGTTCTGTTAAAAATCCCCCTCTTCTGGGGGCCCTTCAGGTGAGGTATATGCCCCTTGCTCTTAGCTCGAACTCAGATTGTTTAAAGTTACAGCTCTTTCCATTACAAAATCCCCCACTTGGCAGAGACCACTCCTCCCAAACACACACTTCTCAGTTCCTGCACAGCTGCCCACAGCCCCTGGGACAGTGCAGAGCATTCCACCAGGTGCTTTTGTTCTTGTTACACAAGGCATGGGAAGACACACCCAAAAAAAAAAAAAAATTAAAAATAAAATGGAGGGAATTCCCAGCTGGGGAGCAGTGCATCTCTGCAGGGCTGGAACAAATCCCTCCAAAGCTGTTTGTGTGCTCAGCAATGCAGGAGCACGGGGTGGCAGCCAGAAGGAGCAGGGGAGGGAGTTCCACAGCTGCAGTGCAGCCTGACTGAGCACCCCACCACAGCCCAGAACCCACAGCCCAGGTGGCCTCCATGGGACATGGAAGTACTCACAGTCCAGCAGGAGTGGAGTCTGTCTTTTGCTAGAAATCAAAAGAAAAAACCCACACTCATCACAAAGATTTTTTTCTATCTCCAGCACTGAGACTAAACTTAATGAACTGCTTTGTTTTCACATTCTGTAGAAGTAAATGTCCACAATGAATCTGATGCCTAATGAAAGAGGAACTACATATATCACATCCATTTTAAACATAAAAAACCCCTGAACTGTAAGATCAAATGCACAGTTAGACTGCAACCCCATCTTGTGACTGGATTAGAAAAAAGAAATTAAAACTACTATTTCCAAACCATTTTAAAAGTTTCCTTTATGCAATTTCTCAAAAGGGGATTTAAACCCTTAGCAGAACAAAATACTAACTTCAGATTTGCTTAACCAAAAGCAGATTTATTTTCTTAAATCTGCTGCACAATGCACCAAGTGATATACATAGTATTTCAGCAATTCATTATTTTTCACTAAAAATCACAAAAATATTTGAACAATGTACAGTGTGTACTGAGTTCTATTTAAGAAGCTTTTGATGGAGCACAGATACAAATGTAAGTGTTAGCAATGTCTAATACATGGTGTGACACTTCCCTACAACCTTGGCATTGGATTCTTCAGTCATTTTTCATTTGGATTCTTCAGTCATTTTTCAACATTTGTCTTATCTCTATTTGTCACAAGGTTTTCATTTATGATCTGGATATCTAAAGGCAGTAATCTCAAAAATATGTTTCTGATTTCTTTTTGTTGCTTCTATTTCCATTTGATTACTTACAAAATTTACCAAATGTTAACAGTTTGTCAAGGACAGCAGCAGGGGAAATCCATAATTAGCACAAACCACCTCATCATTTCACCAGGGAACCTGCTTGATAACCTTGAACTCCTATGAATCTGCTTTCTATAATCAATGCAGAGCATTAATTAAAAAAAATGTTTCAGAGGTTTATAAAATGAGAATTTGCACATCAAATACCTCCCAAAACCTCATGTCACAAAGACAATCAGCAGGAACTCCCTCTCCCAAACTAAGCTTCTGGCCTTCAGCATTGCTATGTGCTGCCATAGCAGGGCACTAAGTAAGCATCAGGACCTTGAGTTTTAGTACTACAAGTAAATGATACACACGAGAGTCATCTCCAAATTAAAGCCATTTTAGTATTTGCTTCATCACAAAGTTGACTGATGTATGCCTTTTCACAGTCTCATGTAACCCTGAATATTCTTTCCAGAAACATTTTGAAAATAAAATTCACATCTGAAACAAATCTGAATGCTGTCACTCAAGATGAAAAGAGCCCCCATACTTTTTCAAACAATATCCATGAATCTCTGTTGAAACAGAAATTGAGACTCCTTCCCAAAGTAAGAATTAGGTGTAACAAACCAAGAAACATAAATAACTCTGGCTGACAAATGCTTCAAATACCTGTTTTTAAAGCAAAAAGTACTACACAAAAGAACAGAGAATCAAAGGGAGATTTTTAATGGCACAAAGGGCAGCTAGGCACTGTGTGAGCTGAGAACATAACTGTCATTATGACTTTAAAAATCCCCCCAGGAAGATTTGGGTTGCAGCTAGGGCAGAGCAGGGGTCTTGCCAAACCTTAATGAACAACAAAAGAGGAAACCCACTGTAATGTCCAAACCTAATGAGAAAAGACAAAGGTTGCTACAGTCCCTCTGTTAAAAGGACACAGTCAAGCTCCTAAAGTAGAAGGTGAAATTAACGATGAGAGTTCATATTAGCTCTACACAATTCAGCTCTGGATGAAATGGTCACGAGCTATTTAAAAAAGGAGTTTCTGTATCTGAGAGATTTTTCTTAGGTTTAACTTCTGCTGTGTTAATAGCATCTTCTGTATTAAAGGAGCTTTAACTAACACCTGCAAGAGTACCTGCCTCGAGGCAGAGCTGTGCCATTACCATCCTTTCATTTTCAGATAAAAATAAAAGTAACCATTAGGCACATATTGAAGGTGCATTACACAAGCTGGAATGTCAAACACTTTCTCCCCCAGATTTACACAGAAAAACAGCACAGCAGCAAATAACCTGGTCCTCTGTTCAGCAATTATCTTGCTACAAGCATTTTCAATGTACATAATGTCACAACATCAATACCTTCTTATCTTTAAATAATTAGGTAAAAAAGGCCCCCAGTATAACCATTTCTTATATAGCCAAGTTCTCTCTATATACATCCAAATTTTAAAGATACAAATAAAACATTATACAGGATTTATAAATGTTTAAAAACTTGAGGCTTCAGAATCATGGTTTCCCAAAAAGACCTGGGAAAATCCACAGACTGACAAGGTAGCAGAAAAAACTGGAAAAAAGGAGACAGACACGAGTTTGCTGCCATAAGATTTTACTAAACTTGCCAGTCATCATGATGACGTCATTAGAAAGAACAGTTTAAGCTGGAGATGAGGAGTGGTGGTTTTGTGTGTTGATCTCAAGTGTTGGGTTGAGACAGGCAATTCAAGTATTTCCTGTTTGATCCAAGCTCACCGCAGCGGAGGCGCAGGGCAGGATTATTTGACGTTTTTGCCGTACATTCGGTCAATGTCCGTCTGGTAGAACGCCGTCAGCTCCTTGCGCTTCAGCTTGAACGCGTCCGTCACCAGACCAGTCTCTGGGGTCCAAGGATCAGGGCTCAAACGGATCTTGACTGGGATTTCAAACTTCTCCAGGTTTGCTGTGAAAAGAAACATTTTTAATACAGGGCCTAAATGGAACCATTTTCCTAGAGTTGAGCACAAAAGGAGAAATGGTTCTCACGCACGCGACCCAAATGAAGAAGCGCTCCTCCAACCCCCGTGGCTGGTCTGACGAGCTGTGGGGTCACAAGCAGAGTGACAGGACCTGCTAGTACCTGTTGCCCAGTTTCCATAGAAATACTGGAATGAAGCCCAGCTGTTCAGGTATCTCTGCAGCTCCCTAACTTCAAAAAAAGCCTCAGTGCATGGAAATGATATCCTCAAAACAGACTCTGCTCTATCAGCATCATGGTACTCATCATCTGGAGAGAAAAATCTTAAAATCCATACTACTTAGGTTAGAAAAAATGGGGCAGTTTGTCTTTTCCTCATAGTTCTAAATTGATCAAGGGAATTAAGTTCATATGGGAGCTCTTCCCTGTACTGAAGGAGAGTAGTGCTCTCCATGTTACACCTATAATTTACAACAATTTCTGCTGTGGTCTCAGATATGAGAAAAGAAAATAACTAAGAAAAGTGGCCAACAGATAGAAATAATAAAAAAATCCTCTCTTTTCAAGTTGAATTTCAATAATATATACAAATGTATACTTATCATGTGTAACCTGTCATTTTTAGATTTTCCTGCCCCTTCTTCTCCCTTTGGCATTAGATTATTAGGTTTGGGTTTTCAGGTTTTTTTGCAATTTATCACTAAAACCCACAGTATTTAAAAGTAAAGTCTGTGATACCAAAGTGAAAACCAAAACCAAATACAAAATAACATCAAAATCATTTGATCAAATACTACCTTTAATCAATTTTTAAAAAGTATTTAATTATCTTTAGAATAATGTTGCACAAAAAATGAAAGCAACTTTGTACACGCTCCCCATCACAGCAGCTTTTGAGAATGACTATGGCCATGTGCTCCACACAGTGAAGAAAACCAGATAGAGAGGTGGGGCAGGGAAAGAGCAGCTGCAGTGTTGAGACTGCACTCATGGCAGGAGGGTGCTCCTGGGATGGGAGCTGGCAAATATCCCATCAGAGTTTAATATATTCACAAGCAATATGGAGAAAAGATTAATATTAACAAGCAGAGATTGCTGGAAACATGCAGTTATGCAGGGTAGAAAGGATGAGGACAAAGGGCAAAGAGGGACAGAAGGACATTGTGATACTGAGCAACTGCAAAACAGCAGCAAACATCCATTGCAGGAAAGTGCCAAGAGATGAGTATGGAAGATTTTACACCCCTGATGATCATTTAAAAAAAAAAAAAAAAAAAAAAAAAAAAAAATCATTCTGTGGCCATAACTGACAGCGTTATGAAAAAAGTCCAGTGCTCAAAAATGGCCAAAAGCAAAAATAAGGCAGAAATTATTACAAAGAACAAACAAAATATCTCTGTGCCACTGCTTCATTCTGCACCAGAACAGCCTGACAGAGTACAGCCATTAGCATGAAAAAGATACTGAGGGGGAAGAATAATGCACACTGCCAGAATCACAACCACCACTGGGACTGTTCACTGCCCCTCCCAGAGCAGAGCTCAGCAGAGTCAACCTGAACTGGCAGATGGAAGGCTGGGACAAAAAAGGCATTTCTTCACACAAACAGGCCAAAAAGCTACAAACTCACATGAGATACTATGGACACTGACACAAAATATCTCAGTAATTTTCAAATGTGGCTAGAAAAGTTAATGTAAGGAAAGTTTTCTGAAAATTACTAACTACAAAAATGCTACTTTGGTTTTGGAAATCCTTCAGATGCAAGTGGAAGCCAGGAGAGACCCTGTCACCATGGGTTTATTTCAACTCTGTACTGGTATGTAGCATGTGAGACTGTCTGATACCTCATGCATATTATTATTATTATTATGGCTCTATAGCTGGCCCACACTGGTTTTGGACCAGCAGCAAGGCCAGCAAGATACTACAGGACATGTTAAAGAACACCACACATACACACATACATACAGAGAACTGTACTTGTAAAGCCTCACTGATTTTATATTCTTCCTTCAGCTATGGGCCACAGTAAAAAAAGCTGCATGAAACAAAAGGACTGACCCAATTCATGCTTTGTTGAAGAAAATCTCACTTCATACAGGTTCAATGAAATATACACACTCAAGGAAATATTTTAAGGCCTATGCTTATCTATTTCACAGACATTGCAGTCCACAAGATTGATACCATCTACCCAGCCACTCACCTGCCATGGCAGCCTCAGCTAGCACCTTCAGAACCTCTTTTTCCATCTCAGGACTGTTACAGATCTCTTCCCAGGTTCCTTTATATCCTTTTTTTCGGGCTAGTTCTGCGAGCTCCTTTTGATTTGGCACAACAAATCCAATGACATAAGAATGGAAGCTGAGAAGCACAATGTACTTGAGTATGAATCAGGCAAAGTAAACAACTCTTCAAAAATAACATTTCAAGTTGGGGGGTTTACACTTCATACAGAGATATTGCTCTTAACAGCTGGCTTTTGTTCACCTGATAATCGCCCTGAAATAGTACACAAATTACCTCTGCCTGCTTAAAAGTAAGTAGAAAGAGAAGCTACTTACCTTACAGGAACTGGATTGCTTCAAGGTGTGCTGTCCATATGCATATTCCACTGTGTCTCATGCCCAAAGCTTTGGGAAGCAGCACCCACACGATGTCACTGCGCCCTGCCTCTGCTCATGCTTTGCAGCCCGGAATGGAGACTGGTGTGCAGCTTCCCTACCTCAGTTTCCTCTCAACTGCAGAGTCCAGTTACTGTAGAGGAGTAGAGGACTGCAGTGAAGAGGGGTTGGACAGTAGGTTGTGGAATGAGCATATGCACAACACATCTCAAAGGATGCCTGCTTCTGTAAGGGAAGTGACTTCTCTTTCTCTTTCAAGTGATTGTCCATACACTCACTCTACTGTTGGCACTTTTTTTTGTCTGCTCCTGATATGCCCAGAACATAGGAAGCTGTGATCTCAAAGTCTCTGGACCCTAAAGCACAATTCACTCTGAAACAGGTATTCAGAGCTTTTCAGATGGTGTAAAGTTTAGGTAAAATTTGCACAGAACCTCACACAGCAGCTTGACACATTCTAACAAAGCAGATCACAGAGCCAGAGTTGAAAGGGATCTCAGAAGAGCTCCTAATCAATTCACCTGCCCTGAAGCAGGGTCAGATACATCTAACAGATGTTTGTCTTCATCTTTTTTGAACATCAACAAGCACTAATGACAATGCTTCATCACTCATAGCATGGATAAGCTGCTGCTGATGGAAACTCCCGACTTTTCTTCCTTGAAATTTACCTCACAATTGTCAGATGTCCCCCTCTCTTTTCTACAGAAGCTATTTATTTATTCACAGATTTTACTTGTCACCTGTTTAGTCTTGCTTCTTTTCCTGTTTATTTAGACATATCAGCAGTGTCCTTTTCTCCTAATTCATGTCATCACAGGTCTCTGCCCCGATATTGCCTTTTTTTTCCTGGACTCCTTTCAGGAGGTCCATCTCTTAAGATGTGCTACATGTGGAACTCAGACCCCTTAATACTTGTTAAAGAGATCATTGTACATTTTGTAGGCAATGCATCTGATTATGCCCTTTACCTTCTTATAACAGCATGGCACTTGTGGACTCATGTCAGCTCCTAAATAATTGCTACTACACTGGTCGTTCTCACCCTTCTGCTAAATTATACTTAATTAGCTGTAAGTATAATTTACAACTTACTGCTATTTTCAAGCAAATCTCCATCTAGCCAAGCTTGCTCTGAATTCTCATCCTATCCTCCACTGTGGCTTTGGTTCCCTCCCATCTTAACTATCTACAGAATTATTAAATCTTTTCAACTCTCACCAGACAGATCATTAATACAAAATATGGAAACTTAGCCCTAGCATGCAGATTACTGTATTATATCCTTTAAGGTCTTCAAGATAATTTTAAGATACTACCTCTAAATATGCTTTTGGTTACTGCACATTACAATTTTCTCCTTTGTTACTGGCATGAATCATAATGGGTATCTGACAGGAGTTGAGAAGACTGCACCAGAGTCCATTATAAACACAGACTTCCCTGGCAGCATCATCACAAGCTTTGCCTGCCAGCTCAAAACCATTCCCATTTTTCTCTTCCTGAAAATGTATTAAAGGATGATTTCAGATTAGCCTCACCATCACTACTGCTTGCATCTCACCTTCTGCCTTTGCCTCAGTCCCATTCCCCCATGCACACTCATGCTGCACTCTGTACTGAACCCATGTAACTTTGCTCCCTGCTGTGCAGGTATTGTGTGTGAAGGCACCTGGGACACAAAGGACTCTGGCACTTTCATCCCTGGTTCCTGTAGTCTTTTGTCATGCTCAAGATCATGTCCAGCAATATCACCAGTGCCTCCAGGGATAAACAGCACATAAAAGTAATCAGTTGGCTGGGTAAGCATCAAACTTTCTGTTCATCTAAAATTCAGCCCCTTCAGTGGAAGTGTACTTGTTCTGGACAAACAGGTTCATCCAACTGTTTTTTTCTTGGAAAGAACGTCTTGCAGCTCTCAGTTCCTGGTACATGTAGTTTTTCATTCTGAGCCATAAAGTTAAATCTTCATTTGTTGCAGCTGAAATGCTAAAGCACTGTTTTGTTTTGAGAGGTATCCTGCAGGTACATCTTCCCTCTTGAGCAGTTACTCCTGTCTTTTGGTCTCCCTGCGAGCCTCTCAGGGACCCCGGCCAGCCCCGGCTCGGCAGACACCGGGGGGGCTCCCCCGATGCGTCCGACAGCGGGGGGACACTCTG
>VZRH01007070.1:1578546-1620042 GCA_013397555.1 Urocynchramus pylzowi | reverse complement strand
GATGATCTCAACCCAGGAGAATGATAACATAGGTATAGGGAAGGGGTACAGTTTGGGGTAGACTACTTAGGAAAACTAAAGGAATACAAAAAACTATTACAAAGTATTACAAAATATAAAAACACACTACAACATACTGCCCTGTCACTGCTCCTCATGCCAATCTTCTGTATTTGGAACCTTTGTCTTGGAAGTGATTTTCAGTGGAAATTTCCAGACTTTGGTCCTCAAGACCTCCTTAGTCATCTCTTCCATGATGAAAGATTTTGCCAAAATGTCTGTCCTACACTAGGCAGCCTCATTCCCTTGCTGTGCTTACAATTCTACCCACGTATGGCTCTCAGACCTGTGGTCAGAAACATATTTAGTGGCACTACACATAGATACCATTGGTGCTATTCTGTAAAGCCTGGTCCTTATCTCATTGAGATTACTGAGGACTCCCTCAAGTTTTTTGCCATGTTTGCTCATTCCTCAGGTAACTGAGCTACTCATTTTCCTGATGTGATGCTTGAAACCCACTTAATGTGTCTTGGATGGGTGAAGTGTTGATAAAGCAGTAGGAGTCTCCCCTGACAGAGCTCTAATCATGATTCCTTTCAGCAACTGTTTTTATTCCTTATCTCATTTATTTTGTCTGAAGTCAATACAGTTTTTGAAGTAGCAATAGCACGCAAACAATTCTGATTCCCTACTACCATGTTCAGAGGAGCTTTGCACCCTTAAAATCTAAGGTCAAGTCACATATTAAACCCATTTGTAAAAGTCTGTCCTCCTTGTCCTTTTGCACGTGGGAGACAGAACAGCTACAAATAAAGGACTCCTCCTGCATACAAGATCACCCAGGCAAAGCATAAGGAGAGACAGGATCCAAGAAAGGTCACAGGCACTGTTACAAAACCTCTCTGAGCTCAGACTGCTGGGCTGAGCACATGCCCACAATGAAATGTGCATATGGACAATCATTCAGGGACTCTATTACATGGCTACTCAGGCCACATTACACACATAACAGTATTAACAAAAAGTACAGCAGCAATAGAAAAACCAATCTGGAATGTCTTGTCTGGTTTGTCCTTGGTCTGGACTCTTGTTTGTGAATTACCTTTAAAAATTGCTCATAGGTTTTCCTGTTTTTAAGTAACAGACACGACATGGCCTATCAGAGTCAAGTGTCTGGTTGGCAAGTGCATTTTAGCTTCCAATGTAATGTTGACCTGGCAAAACTAACACAAAAATTTGGTAACATGAGTCCAATAGTGAACTGCAATCCTGGAAAAGAAGAAATCACACGTAGGAAGCTCTTTCTCCACTGATTACAGAGGGTGCTTGGAACAGTTGCAGCTTCAGGCTGCCAAAGCCAGCAAATGTGAGACTCACACAGTGAGTCTAAAACACAAATAAAGCTTAAAAGAATGGAAATTTCCTCAGCAGTGGCAGGCCAAATGCATGCCAGCCTACTGATCCAAAGCTGTCAAAACTGCAGTTACAGAATGACTACACAAATCCCCCCAGAATTACAGAGAACCAGGTGAACAAACCAAAAGTTAATTGTTTTATTTATTACCACTGAGCAATTCTCTGATATGCTTATCCTGGCTTCTTTCAAATTGAAGTGGGGCTTTTTGGGACATTAGTGAAAATCAGAATATTTCTCATCATTCAGAAGCTCCAAAATAACTTCCAAAACATCAATGTCAAATGTCAACAGGAAACTAAGACCACCTGAAGTATATTTATATGTGTAAGAGCTAAGAAACTCTAGAAATAGAAATTTAAGACATGTTTGAGCCCTTATCATGTCATGTATTAGTACACATATAAAGCAAATAGAAATGACATTTGTCATTTATTATGTGTTTGCACAGTGTTTAGAATGTGTTTTTTTCTCAAGCTTCAAGGTGGTGTACTGCAGGGTAAAGAAAAGTAACTTTAATTCACAGGCCAGCTACTGGGCCATTGGTGGTTTTCTCCCCCACCTTCCTCTGAAGTACCACAGTACTTCTTCTGAAGGACAAATGACAACTAAACACAGCAAGGAACAAGGTGTCCTAGGGCTTCTAAAGGAAACAATCTCCAAAATGCTTGAGTGATGCTGTAATTATTGCAATAGAGCTCAACTACTTTTCAGATAGGGGAAGGGGGAATGTAAGACTCATCATTGGTATTTTCCAATAAATTATGACAGCAAACGAGAAAGGAAAAATAAAAATGGATGTCAGATCTTTTAGTTTTGATGGAGAGTTATTCCATTGTCTTATAAGTAAAATCCTTTTCTTAACTGATTAAAAAAATTCTACATTCAAAAAAAAACAGAGTGGCAAAACATTTTGCTTCAAGAGGACAAAGAACAGAGCAATAACAAAGTATAAGCTGATCTTACCTGCTTGCATATGCACAAATATTATCTACCAGTGGGAGATTCTTCAGAGCTGCTTCTACTTTGCCAAGAGAAACATATTCTCCTGCCTGCAGTTTTACAAGATCCTTTTTGCGATCTAGCGAGGAAGAAAGGAATTAAGTGTTCATTACAGAATAGAAAACCTTGAAACATTGATTTCACATTTTTCTGAAATGCTTATTTAAATACCCAAACTGACTCCTGTTTGTTGAATGTACCAGAAACCTTTAATATTAGGTTTCTAGAATGCATTTTATCAGTCTGCCTGTCCCAACAAAACGAGGGATATTACAATTTCGTGCATTTTCTGCCTTCAGAAGAGCATTTCCTATATGACAGCACCATCATGTGCATGGAAGACAAGCAGGACTATGCAAAAGCCACTGTTAGCCAGGAGCAAACATTTTGGGCTGTCTGGCCCAGACCCATAAGGCAGGATATGCACCAGTTGGTGACATTATGTTATTTATTTCAGGCTAAATCCATATTTAAAGAGCAACTGTTCACCTTCTACTTGAAAAACAACAATAGGAACCAAAAATTATGCCCAAATTACTCGAGGTTATTGAACACAACTGTACAAAATTGTACAATATAAGGCAGCTTATCTACTCAGCTTATATTTAACTCTCTAATTACTACCCAGTCTCACTTATCATTAGGGAGTCAATGATAAGACTGTTTCAAAGTGAACCAAAAATCAGCTTCTAAAACACACAAACAAGTTTACATTAACATATCAAAACTTCCTTGGGATACATGGGAAGGCTTTAGATTGCATGACAAGATATGGAGGTTTTTTTCATTACTGTATTTCACAGCCCTGAAAAATGTGTGTGTATATGAATATCTATGCATATAGATGTTACCTGAATTTATTAACTCACCAATAATTTTTAGACATCCATCATGATGAAACTCTCCAATGTCTCCAGTATGGAGCCACCTCTGCCCATTCTCATCAACAGTGAAATCTTTTCTGGTTCGTGCTTCATTTTTGTAGTAGCCCACAGTCACATTCTGCCCTCCAATAAGGATCTCACCTCTAGGATATGGTTTATCAGTGTTGTAATATCCACCTACAAGGATGGGGAGTTTTATTAAGTTTACGAGAATGAAAACAGATTCCAAAGCAAAAATTTATGCCGTCCTTCTGGCAGTAGTAAGTGATGTGCTTTATCAGTTTCACACAGGCTCAAATAAAACCAAATAATTTTGCCTCATAGTTTACAAAAGAAACTATCCATAAGGTTGTACATTATTCCAAACACAAGTATTATGTATTTCTGCTCTATAGTACATAAAAGCCTACAGTGAAAGGAAATACCCAAACGCATTTCGAAATTCATTATATGTATTTTATAAACTATCCATTAAGCTTCCATTCTGCATGCCAATTTTTAATGACTTTAAGAATAATATTATGAAGATTATTTTAAAATAATTTCCTAATGGCAACTGAAGGTATCATTATATACTCCCTAGTCAAAATGCCACTTGCATTGATAGCTTCTGTCTGGATATTTCCCAGTTTTGAAACTACTGAGGAATTTATTTTACATTTCTTCTTCCCAAGAGCAAACTTTTATAGGCAAAAGTAGCATTTAAAATGCAAACAGCCAAGAAATAGTCTGTAATTACTGCTACTAAACAAAGCCCAATAGAAAAACACAGTTCTTACATAGACATTACAATTTAATCATAAGCAGGAATTCTCACCTTCTTCCCAGTTCAATAACTTGATTTCACAACAGACCAAAGGTGCTCCCACTCTTCCTGTAGTGTAGTCCCAAACTAGAATTTAAATAAGTGCAATTTCAGAAAAACAAAAAACCAAAGATAGTTAAAAAAAAAAAAATCTTTCATTCTCATGCATTCTCAGTGAAAATTACCTGCAATTTATTTCTGAACTTTAATTCACAGAACCAAACCTCCAAGAAAACCCAACAGATTTATCAAGAGAACACAGATAAAATTCTTATCCCACTAGGAGAGTAGATGGCTGTATTAACAGATACCTTCAGTTACTAAAAGGCAACTGAAACCATTAGGTTCTCTTATATGAAATTAAAATCTGGTGCAGGAAGATTTTAATTCCTAATACCTCAATATACTGAACAAAATTTGAAAAGAATTATTCAGTTCATGTGGTAAGTACAACACCACCACGATCCCATTCACGCTAGAATGGGCTGCTCTACCACAAACGAGAACTTCCATTTTACACATAGGCCACCTGCTTCAGCACAACGCATCCAAATCAGCTCTGCCAGATCTGATTTGCTTTATAAGATTTTGGGAACACCTGACTCCTGGATGCCCCAATGACGCTGGGTGACACCAGCAAAGGAGCATGTCGCCCTGGTTTTTTGAGATTTTCTAAGCCTTCTGATGTTTACATTCTTGTAAGGGAGTTTCTCACACACTTTCATGTAAATAAGGATTGTTTGCATTCTTCTATTGTATTTGTTTGTTTCTATTCTTTGCTGTAGGAGGAGAATTTTGATGGACTGTTAGTCTGACCAGTGTGGTTGGAAAGGTGGCAATGCCATCCTGCAATCCACTGTCACTTCTGGCATTCTATAAATGTTAAGGTCTGAAAAATAAAGTGGTTCTTTTCCTGTTCCTGTTGGGATGCTGGAACATCGTGCGTGGGTTATGTTATTTTGTGTCGCAGCGCGACAGGAGCAGGCGGGCGGGGCGGGGCTGAGCGCCGGCGCCCAGGCCCGCGGTGCCACCCACCTTCGGTGATGGTGCCAGCCCCAGCGGACTCGGTGAGGCCGTAGCCCTGGCCCACGGGGCAGCAGAAGCAGATGTTCATGAAGCGCTGCGTGGCGGCCGAGAGCGGGGCGCCGCCGCACAGCAGCACGCGGATCTTCCCGCCCAGCAGCATCCGCACCTTGCGGAAGATAAGGCTGAAACGCAAAGGGAGAAGGACATCTCGGGGCTTCGGAACAAAGCGAGACAGCACCTAGGTTTGGATCCGAACTGACTTTCCACTGCCTTCAAATGCACTTTCATGAGTGCCAAGGAAAGCCTTGAAGGAGCACATTGAAGTTTTCAGAAGTACAGGCACAGATTCCTAAGATTGTTTTCATGTTCTAATTAGAAGATAGGTTAAATGTTTGAGAACACAGATTTAACAAGGCAGTAAAGCTGCATGATCTTCTCCTAAAAATACGTTAAGTTGTATAAATTTTGCAAAAATTTTACTATTTTTTTAAATTTTACATCATCCTTTACTCCCACGCAAACCCAGAGTTAAACTCAATGATCCTGGGGGTTCTTTCCAATTTGAGGTATACCACTGCTCCCTTCTGTGAAAATGTGGAGTCTACATTTTTCTGTAGTAATAAACTTCTGATCTTACCCAAAAATTGTATAAACCTATTATTAAATTCCTGATGAATATTCAATAAATGTAAATTTTTAATCAGCTTCAGGTTAAACAACACTCAAATTGTATCAGTAAGTATTTAAATCCATCACACAAACTCCTGATTTGTTGTTTCAATTTACACTCAAGTATAGATTTGTTGAGGTCCAAGTGCCAATAATAAAATGAAGAAAAGCACAAGAAAACCAGATACTGCTCCCGTGGTAAGACTTTGATTTTTTTAGCGCCATTACAAATGAAGTTAACATTACCTGTCACAGAGTGGGGTAGTGTAACCTTTGGAAATCTGTTCCATTTTGTAGTTGTAGGCCAATATAAATAGATTCCTCTGGAAACTAGTCATTTCATTCACTTTATTCATGACATTTTTGTAGATTCGATCCATAATTTCCTAGTTACGTAAAAAGATGAACTTTATCTCAAAGAAACAGAAATCCTGACTTCACTATAGCAAAAAGAAAACACAATCTAGAAATCAAGTGAGCTTCAGGTGACAACCCCACTCCCAGGTTCCCTCCTCTTCTCTTGCAAAGAGACAGCAAGATGTTCACGGAAAGGAGGAAAGCAAAATGTGGGCACGAGCAGCAGTTAACCCCCAGCTGCCAGCTCTCTTGATTCCACTCTTTCACTGTAACAAACTGGAAATGACTAATTAAAATGAGAATTGAATCTCTCTAGCTATCTTAACTTTGAAAAAGTTTGATAGTCATATCATGATTGTTTATCCCCAACATGCAAATAAGTACCAAAATTATTATTTTAAGACAGCTTAATATCAAAAATTCTACCTTATCTATCTAAATGGTCATGGCATTAACTTTGCTGCTAAAAATTTAATTATAAATCACATTTTAAAAAAGGTTTTAAAAATTATTCATCCTTCAGCTACTTACCGGAACTGCTGCCATTAGAGTTGGCTTAAGTGTAGTAACATCCCCCTTGCTTCCTTTCTTTATTTTAGAAGACTAAAGTGAAGAACAAATTTACTAGCAGACACATTCAATATCTTTAACGTCAGAAACAAAATTTGTACTATTTTTAAAGAAATATTACAAAGATCTGATGTAAGCAATTTTTTAATTTTTTTTTTTGACTGTAAGGACTTACATCTACAACATACCTGGTCAGCCAGTGTCTGAGGGGAAGAGTAACCGATGCGGCACCCGTGAGACAGACACACGAGCTCAGCACTCAGCTCCAGAACATGGGCAAGGGGCAGGTACCCAATATAAATGTCTTTTTCCCTGCAAAGAATTTTTAAAATATAGATTTGTGCTGTATCACTAGAGTCCTCAGATGCATCATTAAGCCAAATTTATGCTAAGTTTACTGCAGAAATGGAGAAAGTATAAAATGCTTTAGAGCTTGAGAGGATATTTCAAATCATGTGGGTTTTGTTACAAAAGTTGCATACTACACACTGTAGGTTTTAGACGTGAAAAAAGTACTCTGGTTACTCATCCCAAGACAATTAACCATGTGTTATGGTTACAAAGGTAACTCAGTGGATGAGATTAAAAACTGCACCAAACAGAAAGAAGCCACAGAATTAAAACATTAACCAAGGAAGCACTGCTTAGGGAGGCTTTCAACCACTCTAATGCATGGTTTTTGTGTCCTGGTCTTGCCCACATACCAAAGAGGAGAGAACAAAGAGTACATTGAGTAGTATCATGTCATTTAGTGCAGTGTTGGAAGATGCTCAGATGTCACTGCATAGTATGATGTGTCACAGCCATAGCAATATAAAACAGTTCATATTTTACACAGTAATTAATCTGAAACTAAATGCAACTACAAGACTTCTTTACTTGCTACTCAGTAACAGTTGGTACGCACCCCAGGTTTGGGATCCTCTCAGCCATTCCGGTTATCCCAGCAATTATGTTGCAGTGGGAGATCATAACTCCTTTGGGAATTCCTGTGGATCCACTTGTGTACATGATCACTGCGATATCCGAGGGCACAGGCCTGGATGGCTGCTTGTTTCCTGCAAGTTGTTAAAAAATAGGATGTGTGATGTGTGGAGAGGAGCCTCTCAGGCTGGGACATCTGACACACTGACACACTTCAGCACTGCTGCAATACAGCACCACAGGATTCTTGCTATTACAGTCTGCTTTTGCTTAAAAAAGATTGTGGTCAAGCTTAAGTGCCTTCACAAAGAGTAGGAACTTCGCATTAGCTGAGCAATACTTTGTCTGATTATCCACCACAACAGTTTTCCCCTACTCCTGCAGAGAGAGAAAAACAGGCAGAGCTTTGGCTTGTCCAAAGCACCACTGAGCATCCCTGCCTTGGGAAGGTTCACTACCCTGGTTCCACCCTCTGTGCCTCACGTGCTCCCTGGCAGAGAACACCACTCTGCCTCATTTGCAATACCTGCAGCAAAGCACAGTTGAGCCAACATGAGGTCCCATCTCCATAAATATTTAAAATAAGTTCAACAGCTTTAATTGGATTAAAGTGTTTTTTAAATATTTGTGCTGAGAGCAAGAAAATACAAAAACTACTGTGCTTACTCAAAGGAAACTGCATCACACACAGTGCATGTGGCACAGTGCACACACTGAATGAGAAGCATGAAAGCAACATTTAATCATTTTCCACTCACTGAATCTTGCCTATCCTGCACAATGAACAACACAGAGGAAAAAACACATAAGCAATAGCTCATCTACTTAATATTAATTGGACATGCTTGACCATAAACAATTCATGATAGCATTTCACAGTTTATGAATGGTTAACTTGACAAAGATAATGTTCCTTTATTGTACTGCAGATGATGTGATACTTAAAAGACTGAAGAAAGATTAAATACCTTTTTACATAGCACATAGACTAAAAAATTTCAGGGAGCTAATGAACTACAGCCAAAATTTTTCTGGTGTTGTATTAAACTGTTTTAGTATTACATAAAACTGGTATATCAAATAGGGAAAAGCATCTTCTAAAGAAATTGAGAGGCCATGAAGTTTGGAGCAAATCTGCCATTTTCCTGAACATGAAAATCAGATGGATTGACCACTCCCCCCCACTCCTAAAATGCAATCCAACATTCTTGTGCCTGCAGTAGTTAAGACATTCAGAAAGCACAAAGGATAAGAACAAAAGAAAGCAACTACTGAATATATTGAAATCTTAAAATACTGGGATGGGCAGGTCTTCGGAGCCAAGAATAAAATTTTTTTAAGATCACAATTAGAAAGTTCTAAAATTCTGAATCATAGTTCTAAAAATGTTACACAGACCAGAAATAGATTTCAATGAAGTTACATAGATTGATGTAATTTACATACATTTCAGAAATGTAATAAGTGATCAAGTTCCATCGGATTCAAATGACTATTTTACATTTTGCTATCTGTGAATTTTACAAAACTTAATGGTAACAAATTACTGATTTTTTTTTGGTATAAAATACACAATGATTTTCCTTCTGTGCCCTGAATAATTTGGTTTTAATATATCTGATTATAAGAATAGTTTTTAAGTTTCTATCCTGAATTAATTGCTTATCCTAAAAACTATCCTTTAACCTGTGACACTTGATTGTGGAGTCAGTTTTTACTCTGTTGAAAAACAAAAAACAAACTTATACCCCAAAATCCAACCACCCACAACCAAAACAACAAAAAAAAAATCAGAGATTTTATTTACAGGAAAAGGAGCTAGGAAAAGGTTAAATCTGCATAATTTCGAAATCTGCAGTTTCTTCAAGTTTACTCAACAGGGTCAAATTAGGGCACCAGAAGAGATGGTCTGAAGAGGAAGAACCTACCAGTGTCTGCCTTGGCCCCCATGGCTTGCACAGATGCCATGGTGTGAACAATGACACCCTTGGGGAACTCTGACCACGTTGTGGGTTTGCCATCCACTGTAATTATGTGCCGCAGGAGTGGAACTTGAGAAACAATCTCCTGTGAAAATGAAAAATGGCTTCAGAAATTAAAAATTTGTTTTATGCCAGGAAGTAAAAAAAACAAACAAACAAAAAAAACCCAAACAAAACCAAGAACAAAAAGCTCCATGCTATCTGCTGTATACTTTTTAAAAAGCAATAATATAAAACATATCTCAGAATTTTAAAGGATAAACCTGCCAAGCTCAAATAGTGCAAAGCTTGAAGCTTTCCAATTTTAAGTCCAAAAACTTCTCCAAACATTTACTGATTTGTATTTTATTTCATGAAAACCCCACAAATAAGACTGCAGTGATCTGTAGACATAATTGACTTTCCCTTCCCAAAGAACACTGAGAGAAACTGGTGATACTGAGCTCACAATAATTCTTAGGTTGCTCCTTTGTTATTATGCTATTTAAAATAAGCAAGAGCTAGCAAAATATCAAAAATTACTGGTTAGCATTTCAAGCAAAACATGAGTTCAAAGACATTTATCAGTGTTCTCATGGAAGAAGAGAAGATCATCACGTATAGCAGAGCAAATACATTCTCTTGCTGCAAGCTGAAATAAATGTGCATGGCATAGATACTGTCATTGTAGCAACTTCTTTTTAAAGTTTGGGAAATTCTCATTCATATTTCCACAACAGCACAGTTTTTCATTATAACAATTGCCTTATCTGAAAGGTTCAGTTTCCCCAAAACACACAATGATGAAACTCATGCAGATCAGTTGATCCACTTGGGTATTCCATCAGGTCAGTAAGTCAAAAAAGTTCTTTGACTGTGCTAATGTTTAGTGAGCTTTTTCTCCCCCTGCATGGAAAAACAGCTCTAACTCTTTAAACACCCATCCTTAGACGTAAAAACCATTCTCTGCAGGGAAAACATCTGATAATATGCCAGGAGCATGATCACAGCTAGCTCTTTATACATTTTTCTCTTCTTCCCGTTGTTACATTTATAGCACTAAATCCACCCAGAAACCACAGCAGTTTCTTGTAAAGGTGTTTTTCCAGGCAGCACTCCAGCTCTGCAATACTGCAAATTGCTCATTCTCCAGTCACTGAGCAGCCTAAAACCCACTGAAAGCAAGCTACCACTTTTTCTGTACATGAAGACAGATACATAAATTTTCTTCCAAAAGTGTCTGCCTTACAGAAAGACAATAAATCATTGCTCTGTACAATGGAACCAGGCCATTTAACAATGGTGAACAGACACACTGGAGATAGCCAAAGAACAGCTTTCTGACCTTCAATTTTGTTTGCATCAGTTCTTTACTAGTAATGATGGTGGTCACCTCTGTTTCGTTCAGCCCATGAACTATTGCTGGGCCTCCCAGCGTGGCGTACAGAGTAACAACTGAAACACAGAGCAGGGGAAATGGTCAGTTTCTGGGCTACACCTTCAAGTATAGTTTACAAAAAAGAGCTGAGATTAATCTATTCCAACTTAGGCAACACAGTAAAAATATTTGTCAACTCAAAGATGGAACAGTTTTGTATTTAAAAAGCCTCTTAACATCTGAATTTAAATACAGTGTGATCTTCAGTTACTCCCAGAAGGCAGAATCAACAACCATTCTCTATGTGAGAATTCTCTCATAACCATTCTCTGTTTACTCTTTTCCAAGGTCTAATTAGAGGTCCCAAAACCAAATCTCCTTATGAAATTCTCCTGGATCTACTCTCATACTGTCACTGCTTTTACCATTTGAAAAATAGGCAAACCTCAGTTTAATCACTGTGTAACATTCTCTTGCATACAGGAAAAAAACAGCTTTCATCCATGTGACTTCTCTTTCCAGAATTCACATACTCTGTTACTAACCTTTTACAACTGACTGCTAATAACAAATTATTACAGCATGGCAATGTGTGTCATCAGCAGAGAATTCTCAATCTCAGGAATAAATCTGTGACTATCCTGTTCTGCCATCTATTTAAAATAATGTAATAAAGGTTTAATCATCACAGTCATTAGACCTTGAACTGACATCACATGAGAATCATACAGAATAGCAAGAAAGAAAATATTTAGAAAAATTGACTATAAGAAAAATTGTTTCCTGTTTGTAAGGTCAGCTCATTAGTGAATGTGTTACACAATGATTTCATATTAACACTTTAAAATAATATTTAATTTCCTGGCATTTTCAATGGAACTGAATGACAAGAGACCAAAAGAGACTAGGGAAGAAAAAGGCAGCTAAAAATTGAAGAGAAGTATTGCTCTCAAAAAAAAAAAAAAAAAAAGAAAAAAAACAAAACCAAAAAAACCTAAACAAACAAAAAAAAAATTTTCTATTTTCCAAGCATTACACTAAACAGGGACATCTCATAAAAGCTCTGCGATCAATCAACACAATCCATAATTATAATATTGTTGCTGGGAGTTTTGTCACATCAGGTATCTGAATATCTTCTGCTTTTCAGTCTGTATATAGCTGAATATTTAAAGAATGTAATTATGATAATAAGACAACCTATTGTACATTAGGACTGCAATCACTGCAGCAAAGATTAAAAATTAAAATTAAATAAAGTTCTTAGTTGTATTCTAAGGTTTTTATTTTAATGTTTTAAATCCAAGGAGTTACTAACCCAAAGCAACTCAAAAGCAGTCTTCTTACACAGAAAAGTAAATAGTTGACCTCTACTTATTTTTTTCTTGTTAAAACAGCCCATCATAGTTCAGAACTGTTGCAGGGCAAATGCACATGCACTGTGTTTTCTTTAATTTGGTGGGAGCAAAGTCCAGAAGAGTGCCTCTCCTCGTTCCCACGAGCTCTCTCTCCTGACTGCAGTGACCCCTGTTAGATAAACACGCCGCAGAAGCTCAGCTGCCCCGAGCCAACAAGCAGAACGGAGCTGACAGCACCGCCCAGAAGGCAGAGCATCATCTCGGGAATAACCACGGGGGCACTTAATTACTCATCTGCAAATAAGTACATCAAGACACTCACAGCTATGTGGCAGAGCCAAAGGGAAAGAGAGACCATTTATATGATGGTGCACAGATGTCATGGAGAGGGCAACACTGAGCAATGACTCAACTCTGACATTCTCCTTTCTCCACACCGGCACCTAAAACTTTTTCAGGCAAATCCCAAAGTTTTGATAGTTTTTTCTCTCCTCATTCTTTTGAAAATGTACTGAGAAGGGATTATTTTGTATTCACCTTTATACATGCAATAGTACAAGTGAGTCTTTGTTATCTGACCAAAGGCTTGACAAAAAGAAAACCCCAAACATCACTAAATTTGCAAGCTCGTAGAAGACAAAACCTTGCCCTAAAGAAACAAATAGAACTTTAATAATTTATTTCAAGGTAACTGGAATGTTAAACTGAGTATTTCAGCATCCATCATACATCAAGAATAAAAGGCAAAATTCACCTTTTAAGGCTTCAGCCAAAATTAATTCTGACAAAACCACTTCTGCTCAAGCATGATTGAGAACTGAAACCTAACCTCTCCTATTCCACCATTTAGCTATGCACTTTTGTGTTTTATCTGCCTACCCTGGTGAAGAGCTGTTCACACACACAAAGAGGTACTTAGTAAGAAAATCTGTTTTCATGTCAGTACTGCTTCTTCTGCATCTGATCTAGCAATCCCACTCTACCTCCTGCAAATACAAGACTTAGAGAACTTCAGAAAAAGTCACATTTAAAATCAAGCAAGTATTTCTAACCATAAAATAACTTGTTTGTGCAAGTAATCCACAACAAACATCACGTTCCTCATTCTAATTCTGTAGTGCAAAAGGCATTCTCTCCAACACTATGTATGAAGCAGATGAACCTGCTCTGTTGACACCAGCTCTGGGCCCCCTCCATCAGACTGAACACATTTCATATTTGGAAAGAATATCCCAAGACCCCCAAAGCAGGTAGCTGGGATCAGACCTGCACACTGAAAAATGCTAACATAAGCCATTTAGCAATGTCTCGCCGCTATTACTGCTTCAACATCATGTGAATCTTCCAATTTGTCCTGCAAGCTGCTGTGAGCACTGCACAGCTCCCTCTTCATCTGCCAGCACAAGTCAGCCAAGTTCACAGAAGATGACACAGCTTAGATGCTGAACACCACGTCAGAGTGTGTGCCGAGGCACGTCGCAGCAAGGGGATTTAAAGCACTAATCCAGCAAACCCAAAAACACACACATACCATTCTGCTCACAACATCCAGCCCCTAGCTCAGATTTCCACCCTCAAACTACAGATCTCCCTAGGATTTGTAAAAGTGCTTCAGTTCCAAAGGGGGAAAAAAAAAATCATACAAGCCCTTGCAATTTATTCCCAGGATAGCCACTAGGAATCTGACTGATCCCAAAAGTGATAAAAGGGAACTGGCACAGAGACATGTAATTTAAAAGCAGCACAGGCATCTTATCTGAGAATAGTCTGTGCAGTTCTCTGCTCTGGCTGGCAGGCCAGCAGCATTTACTCACAAAACCATCACCAGTTTAGGTGGGAAGGCACCTGCAAAGATCACCTGCACACACCACCCATTGCAGCAGAGTGCTCAGAGCCATGGCCACTCTGGGTTTTATGGCTCTCCAAGGATGAAGATTTCACAACCATATCTTACTGAAGGAAGGTGAATGTAGCACAGGAGGGAAAAGGACAAAGCCTGTCAGGAACAACAGTTTCTGGCATGCCCTGAAGGACAAGATGTGTCCCCCTGAGAGCATCACAGAACCTAGCCAGGCTGGGCTTAGTTAGCTGAAGGACATATTTAAGGAGCAATGATGAAACAGACATTTAAACAGCTATAGCACACTGAGACCAGCACTCAGTACATTCCTGACCAAGAAAAAAAAGGCCCAATCAAAATTGAAGAACTGACAAAATATCCAGATAAAACAAAACTTGCAGGCACAGATGAAGGTTTGACGTCAACTCCTGAAACTGAGTCAATGAATTCATGTGTGATTTTTGTTTGTTTGTTTTCAGAAACTTGGGAATTTGTACTGATTTGATATGAAAAGAAAATAAACCTCTCACAAATTCATTGAGCAAACTATACTTACCAAAACCATTCTCCCTATCTGCAGGAGACACAGGTTTCTTTAGTCACTAAAGCAAAAGGCTACAAAGTGCACAGTTTCCACCCTATGCAGTATTTTTAAATTTGAAAACTTTAATGTTCTGTATAAAATCTAGATAAAGTTTTCTTAGTACATACGGCGAAGCAAGAAAGAGTTTTGTTTTCAGACTGTGAGATCAGAAGCCATAAAAACTTCAGGGAAGACAGGTACTCACGCTGGTAGTTGCACATAAAGCAGGCCTGGGCTGCAATCATCCACTCAGCTCTGGTCTCACAGAAGATAGCAATGTTAGTCTTTGGCTGCTGACCCAAGACTGCTAAGCCATTTCCAAAATTAACAGCTTTAATGTATACATCTTCGTAAGAAAGCCAGGTGTACTTGCCAAGGATGACCTAATAAGAATAATAAAATCAATTTAGAAAATGAAAATCCTTAATACATGTCCTACTACATCTTCACCCACGTGAAGAATCCACGGATGTTTGAGAAACACGTGCTTGAATTGTAACTGCAGTTTATTCAAGATAAAGATGACACTTTTTCTTGCCAAAAGCTACAGGGCCTGTGGAAGTTCCAACATAAATACCATATCACAATGCAGTATCTGCATGCATGTTACCACCTCAGTTTCTATTTTCACAGAAGGGAAAGCTCATGATTCCCACCATCTTTCCTAGCTTCAGGAGCACTCTGAAAGACTGTTTGGTTATCTGGCCCACATACCTCTACCTTTTAAAAAAGTCTGATTTATGTAAAGGATGGGAAGCACTAGTTAGCACAGTACATTCTCTATATTTGCTTTCTTGGATATTTGGGCTACAATTCTACACAAATATGGCACTCAGATGTACATTTAAAAAATTTAAAAAGGGAAACTGGACTCCAGAAAGCAGCATATCCATGGGCCTTCAGCCAGAAGTTGTGAAATCTCTTCCCCTTTGTTCTGAAACAAATGTCAAGGGGATGAGTAGTAGTAATTTTGCCTTTTTTTTTTTACTGTTAAACAAAAGCAGGACAGAAGACAGGATAGGAAATTACTGGCAAACCTCAGTTCTGAGAAGTCATCTAGAATATATTATGCAATCTCACTTTTCCATATGGGAAAGCTGGTGCAAGTAAAACTGGATTTGAATTTACAGGTTTCTGTGTGCACTTGCACCTTGCAGTACTATTTCCTTACTGAGTAACAGGATATTTCTTTGAGACCAACCTAGAAATTTTCATATGTAGATACAGTATGAAGAAGTTTTATACTGAAAATCAATACTCTAAATTATTACAACCTACCCATCTACTTATATAAGCACACTGACAATTCTGAAAACAAATTTATCAAGCATTTCAGACATGTTCTTTATAAAGTATTAGTAATAAATGCAAGCAAACACTACAAAAACTAGAAAAGCTAGAAGTAGGAAAGCTCCTTCTTTCTTCCATATTTCTTTCATCAATGTGAACTAAATTTCAAACTTTGGGCTGTCAAATCTAACTATTTTTGACATGTAACTACATTTCTAATGAGTCTTTATTTCCACATCTGCTTCTTTAATAAAACATATTTAAAAATCTCTCTCAAACTCTACTAAATTTCATTTTTCTATTAATTTCCTTTGTCAAGACACTTTTCCAAACTGTTTCATAGTTAAAAATTATTTGTAACAATGGGTTACACCTACTATAGCTTCAGTGCATATTGCTCATTAACCTAGTTGTTCAGCAGGACAAACAGGTACATGTGTAGCTTCTTAGAATTTCACAAATATCTTTATGGGAAAATATCATTTAACAAGCCCAACAAACAACATTTGTCAGTAACAGCAATATATAGCAAATCCACCAGAAAATACAGATTTCTCACACAAATATCTGCTCAGTTTTTCCTGGTTTATTTCCAGAAGCTCTGTTTCAGTGGCAAACAGGCTGTTTCAAACCCCAAAACCTTTCTGGAGCAGAAAGATCAGGCTGAAATAGCAGCATGTGAGGCAGGGGCTCGCTGCCACAGCCCCCTGAGGAAGAGGGGGAACTGGGAGTCTCTTTTTGTTTCAACACAGCAAGATATTTCTGGTTTGGAAAACTCTCACTGCTTCCAAAAAAAATATTGCACCTCTTTCTATCCATCCAAATTTTGGTAATTTGGAATTTAAATTCCAGTTTGGGATTTTTTTTCCCCAAAGGCAGTATTTTTGGCAGATGAGGAAGTTCTTGACAAGCTCATCAGTTGAAAACAATTTATAGCAGTGACTTGGGCAATACCCTTTCCCTCATTATACTCTGCCTACAGTGTAGCCTCAGGAAAACTCTCACATATAATTGGGCCAAGAAATACAAGCAGCTTCTTGTTACTGTTTCTGGTAAGCTTGCCAATCCATAAGAGGTTTTAATAATTTCCACCATACTCACTGAACTGGGGAACATAAATCAGTAAATGGCAAAAAATATATCTCTCCAAATAACACTTGTGATTCTGCTTTTTTCCCCTTTTTTTTATTCTCTTAAATAATTCATCTTAAGCTTTTGATACGTAGTGAAAGACCACCTCATTGGTGCTTTTTCTTAAAAAGGAAAAATCCTTTTGAAGGATGTGGAGCACCATTGGCTGTAGCTATTTATATAAGAATACATTTCTGAAGAACAGTGATGTGAGAACTGTTTTTCAATGCAGTAATTTTGAGTTTTACTTTCCTACTGCCTTCCATATATTCAAATTCCAGTATTCTTTCCCCATGCCCAGTGCTTCTTCTCTATCCCATCCCTATGACATTTACATTATACACACATTAGTGAATAACAGATATTCATATATACATATTACTACACTGGCTCTAAGTCCCTTTCTCCTGCATTTCTCTACCAGCTTCCTCTGCAGGACACAGAGCAGGTTACAGTTTATCTCATACTCCTCATGTTGGAGTGTGTCTCCAAACCCATTGCCCTTCTTGGCCTTGCCCTCAGTAGCTTTTGCTAACATTTTCCAATGTACAGTGCAAGAAAGACAAGGAGCTACTGGACAGAGTCCAGTGGATGCCACAAAGATGGTGAGGGGTCTGGAGCATCTCTCTCATGAAGAGAGACTGCAGGATCTGGGCCTGGTTTGTCTGGAGAAGACTGAGGAGATCTCATTAATGCCTACAAATATCTCCAAGGGGTGCCAAGAGCATGGTGCCAGGCTCTTTTCAGTGGTGCCCAGTGATGGGACAAGCAAAGGCCATGAACTCAAACATAAGCAGTTCCCTTTCAACACAAGGAAGAACGTCTTGACGGTGAGAGTGGAGAGCACTGGAGCAGCTGCCCAGGGAAGGTGTGGAGTCTCCCTCTCTGGAGACATTCCAAACCCACCTGGACACATTCCTGTGCCACCTGCTCTGGGTGACCCTGCCTGGGCAGGGGGTAGGACTGGATGATCTCCTGAGGTCCCTTCCAACCCTAACAGTTCTGTGATCCTGCTTCTGCTGCCAACAGGTGGTAAGACTGGCATCAGGCGCCATAATCCTTTGAACATTCACACACGTTCAACTTTCAGAGGTTACTTCTGCTTGGTAAATAATGGAAAGATAGTTACTTTCTTTCCATTAAGAGCTGGCAGAAGGGCCCAAGAAGTGCGTTTGAGCACAGATGAGAGCCCCACAGAGAGCAGCCAGCAGGGCCTGCAGCTCCGGCTTTCCCTGGAAACACAGCATTCCATAGGAAAACGCTGCCCTCTCGTGCTCCAGGCTTACACTGCAGGCTGAGTCGCATTGCCACACAGCACTAAATACTAGGAAGTATCCAGACTCTATTAGTATTTGGAAATCCACAGAGAAGCAGAGACTAAACAAACAGCTAACATTTCTTTTACCTGGATTTTAGAAATATATTAATTTTTTTAGTGCAAAGGTGTAATAAAAAGTTCTTGATAAAGCTGCAGGCTCATGTAGAGCCATTAAACTACCTGATCTCAGTTCTTTGAAGGTCTTCCTTAAAGTACCTTATAAGGTTTAAAGAACATTACCTATGATTTGGAAACCAGTGATCATGAATTAAATATATCTTCCTGTAAAAGTATATTAAAAATAATACAAAGGAAATTATTTGAAATGCCCACTTTTGGCCTTTTTCACAAGAACACATGGATTGCAGCTAAATATATCTGAAAACCCCCACCCTAACATACCACTTACATAGCAATCTATGGTTTTGAACATCACAAGTGACTCTCTTACTGCTCAATGACTTGGCATGACAAGAACCTTCCTGAGCCTTCACTTTAAGCTTCAGTATCAGCAATAATGAGTAAAGCTCTGAATTCCCAAGAATTGCCCATGAGCTTGCTGTTGCAGCCAAGTCTCTCTGGCTTTAGATGCATCACCTTCCCCAACAAAGCTGTGCTTTCTTCTTCACACTATGTCTTATTTATTATGTTCCCAGTAATTCTGTTCTTGGTTACCAATCCTTTCTAAAGCCAAACAAGACAAACAAACAACCCCCAAAACAAACAGACATCTCCCTCAAAAAATAAACCAATGAAAGAACACACACAAAGCCAAATCCACACACCAACACAGATCAAAGCAAGCACCTGACGATGTAACCTATAACTAAGATGACACAAAATAATGAAGCTCATCATTTGGGCATCATAAAATTTCAGCTGTGGTTAAATAAAATCCCTTTTCCAATTAACTACATCTTAATCTCAGAGGTATTTTCAACATTATTTTATACTGACTTAAATACATGGTTTATGAAATTAATATTAGGTATGCATGATGTTGGAGAAGGAAACTGGAGAAGTACACTATAGAAGGAAATAGAAGAACTAACCATTTATGAATTACTATGAAATGCAACAAGTGCATAAGAAAGTATTTGTATTTTATTCACATACATGAATTTCTGCTACTTTGGAATCTCCAAACGAACAAATATTTATGCAACAGTACACTATCATAAAAATTCAAGAAATTACAGATTATCTGAGATATCAATGTTCACACAATAAATTCATGGCGTGTCTGATCTTAAAGATGTTAAGAAGCTCAAAATAATTTTAGCTATAAGTGCGAGGACACTTAAGTTTTCCCAGTAATCAAAAGCTGAATATTTTACTTTTTTGAGATATATGTATATATATAATATGAAAATACATTGCAGCTCCTGTAAGGTATAGAAATAAGATGCATTATACCTAAGAATTAAACTTGTTGTGCATCTTTTTGAAGGACTGCACCAAACCATAGCAAGCTGGCTTTGCTAAAGGGAGCCAGGCAATAAAAGGTCCCTGGAATTAAAGAAATCAAAGGAAGAGAACGGTGACATTTAGAATCAACAAGGTATCTTGTGAAGTGCTCTGATTTTCCTCACTTGCTAACACATGCTATGAGATCTTGAGAAACACTGTATTCCCTAACAGAAAAAAAACTTAAAGGTGGACTTTTGTGATAATGCCACAACTGGAACAAAGTAACACGAGGACAAGTATGGCAATTGACCATAATGAACCCTTGTGTCAAGCTTAGACAAAATTACCTAACTTGGGTAATTTCTAAGCCTAAATACTCACAAACAAGTAATTTAAGGGGATCAACACAAACATCCTTCAGCTTTCCAATATTCACAACGCTTTGCTTGCATAATGGAAAAGGCTAAAACTCCTAAGTCCTTAAGTCTTACATTCAAAATTATGATTAAAAAACAGGGCACATGTTTTTTTATGTAAAAAATAGGGCAGTCAAAATTCTGATCTGTGCTCAGAAGCTATTCTTTGTCTGTTTCTTTATATGAGGCAGTAAAATGTGCATCAAGCAAGAATCTATGTAACCATTCATCCCAGCATTTCCTTCTCACTGCAAAACTACCTCCACAGCTAGGGGAAGTTTCACTAACAATAAAGTTTGTACAAAGATTTTAACAATTATCTATCATGGATTTAATAACTTCTAATACAGAAATGCAGAACTTTAACACACAGAGATGCACAAATATGAACATTCTGTTGCAGTATTCTGCCTTGCTTCTTCAGGCAGAAGTGCATTTTTCAATGTATCTGAACAAATACAAAGCAGCAAATGACAATATAGGCTTGAACATAATACACTATAAAAAGCCAGTCCCTTGAAACAACAGAGCTGTTGTCAGATACTGAAATCACATCTCCCACACACATCAGGATTACAGATTAGCAGAGTAGTTCACCTTAAAGGAGACTCAAAGAAAAAAAAGACTCTTCCAATAATATCTAAGCAATCCTTTTCCAAACAAAAAATTCATTTAAGTCCTGAATTCCCTGGACAGAACAGCAAATCCTTAAATCACAACTAAGTCTGCTAGAAAGGCCCATCTGAGTACTGGCATCTAGTATTTTTGTATATTTATCTGATGACAGTTCAGAATAACACAAAAGGAGACTTTTTTAAAATTCACTTTAAAAAGAAACCTTTAAAACTTCTTACATCACCAGCTGAATATTAAAAACAAATACCTAAAACATACTTGTGTTTTTGCTTTGACTGAAACCATAAATAGGATATCTATTCAAGAGTGCAAAAAGGTTTAGACGTGATTTAAATGCCAAGTACTGAAAAATTGAGAATTAGATAATTTAATTCTTTTCACAGCTACTGAATCTAAACAGAGAAATTTATTTTTTCCCCAGCTCTGCTCTACTGGACTAGAAGTGCTGCATAAGAAAGTAAACATACTTTGGAAAAAAATTCATGAAGGCAGACTGCAAAATTACTTACCTTTTTAAAAACTTTTCCTGATGGTTGGATTTCATCTTCCTCTTTCAGAATTTCACGTGTTCCCAAGAGTTTTTTGTCCTTATATTTAGTTTTAGCGTATTTAAAAACTTTGTCGAGTGTATCACACCCAGGATATAAAACTGAAGCTAAGCAATGCAGACTGTTCACAGATCTGTATGCACCCCCAGGCTTGTTATTCACAGGTCTGGCTTTAACCTGCTTGGCTTTTGCTATAGCCTGCTTTGATCCTGAAAGGATGTACCATGGAATGTATGTTACAAGGGAGTACACCAGGACTATGAAGTTTATAAACTGTAAAAGAACAGGGTTGATGTTATGCTTCAACTTCATTTTGGCTGCTTGAGAATGTTACAAGAGACAGCTTGGAAACATGGATCAGCTAGACAGGGGTCCAAAAAGATCTGAAAAGAGAAAAGAAAAGGTTAGTAGTAAACTATCACTGTTGGCAGGGGGGTATTTTAAAATTATGATATTATAATCCATATCCCAGTAGGTGTCTTTATGCAGGAGTTAGAAGACTGAGCCCCACACACAAATGAAAGCAGACACTGACACACGAGGTGGAACTGTTGCACTCCCCTTTAGCAGACTGCAGTACAATGACACGTGCATCTCAGGTATTTATCTGAAAATGTTTTGTGATTACACAATTTAAAAGATCCTCTTCAACATCAGAGCACCTCCATGTGCACCTTGACTAGAAATCTCTGTGAACTCTGACTGTGAATCATCAGCCTCCAAACAAGGCCCAGGAACACAGGCAATGTCACTGCTCTGCATATGGGAACCCTGACTATTAAGGATGTTGAAATGTTTCCCAAGTGTTGGACACACTGAGACACCCACCTGAGAGAAGGAAAGCTGTGTATGTGACAGAACTTTGCTGGTTTATTCCAAGGGACTTCCCATCAGTCCTATGATTTCAGTCTCAGAACCAGTATCCAATGAGCCCACTTGAATCAATAAACATGAGCTAAGTAATATTGGGTAAATACCAGAAAAGTTTATAAATATGGCCAAATGCCTAACAACAGCACAATGAAGAGATGTGTAACTTTTTCCAGAGTCCTTAATGATGCCAGGATATTTATTTTGTCTTTTTTAAAAGCATTATTTACTATATCCAATGACAACAATGATGATGCAACTTTCTAATGCATTCTACTGTTGAGTCAAGAAATTATACAATCTGTCTAAAAGATTAAAAAGATAAATCAACAAAATAATTGAAATCCTAATGGAAATCAGGGATAGTTGCCATAATGGCTAAAGATGAATTTCTGCAACAGTCAATAAGCCACTAGCTAAAAATCAGTGTTCTGTACATAATAAACTACAACTGCACTTCACTCAGTTAAGCTTTCAAATGTATTGATACAACTTATTAAAAGCAGTATCATAAATCAAGCAACTAATAGTGATGTATATGTAAGATGCACTACTTTTGACAATTCTAAATTAAGTAAATTTTCATTCATGAGATGTATTATTCTGTGCTGATGTCACACGCTCTTTGACTTTTCCTCCATTAACTCTCTGAAAACCCCAATGAACAGAAATTTGAGTTGAAAAAAGTAATTTCTAAATCATATAAGATCCTCCAGTAGCAATGGAAAGAAACCTTGATTAATCCTAGATCTGCAGTCCTTTTGGGAATGGATCAATCCAGCATCCTTCATTTCTAGGATGAGATTCATTCCATCTTTCCCTGAAACACAAAGCTTCCTAAAACTCCAAGAAAAAATATTTTATGACCATCTTTTTTCCCTAACAAGCTGCTGTAATCTCACTGTTAACACTGCATCATCACAGGCAGTTTGAAGGAACCAAACAGCATCAAAGTCTGTTCTGCAGGGCACCTTGAGACACATACTCAAATAAACCACAGGAGCTCTTCACAGCAGGAACTTACTGCAACAAGCAGCAGTGGAGGAAAAATTTAAAATATAAAAAAAATTAAATGGAAGTGCATATATTTTAATTTTCAGATCAAAGGCAAAAAGCAATGACAAATAGAAAACAAACTTAAATAGGCTAAAGGGCAAATTCAGTAATCACTTGAAGAGACTTAAGTTCTTAGGCTGTCACTGAAGGATACTTAATGAAAATAATCATGAGCCAGCCAATCAGCTGCTGCAGGCCAGAAAAATTATACTGTTGTTGATAGCAGCACAGAACAAGACGTTTAAAAGCTGAATCCAGAGTTCACACAACAAGAGTTTACCCATTTTTTTAAAAAGTTTTATGTTGTATTATTATTTTGCCTGGCACAGTTCAGGAGATGAACATCTTTTTTCTCCTTATAAAGCTGGAGAATTCTCTCTGCCTAAAAAGTAGAAACAGAATTTAACCAAACACTCCTACATATGAAAATTAAATCAACTTATTTAATAGCTTTAGGCAAACTGTTCTCCAAAGAAATTCCCTATCTGACAAATAGACAAGGCTGTTAAAATAATATTCTCTCTAGGTTTCATAACTTTCCTTGGTTAGAGAGGCACTGAACCCTTCCAGAACAGCAGCCTGCCATTTCATTTTGCAGTTAGTTATCCCAACAGCTTTATTCTTTCCTCAGAAGGAGAGAGGAACCTTTTCCACTATTTCTATGACAACCATGCCAAGATGTCCTGTCAAGCCCTCTCTTCTGGCTCACCCTTGCATAATAATTGCCAAACGTGGAAATCTTTGCTTTGAACTGCAAACATAAATTGTGCTTTGCTCACCATTTCATGAAAGGCTGCACTGCAAGAAAGAGTCTAAGGAACACTCCAACAGCACATCACATAAAGGGAAACATCTTGGACTGTCCCGAGGTTCAGAAAAGCAAGCATCCTGCTCTAGAACTCTGCCATGATGTACATCTCTGAAATTGCTAATTATTTCAGTTACTCCTTCACAAAAGTGAGGCTATTACTAGTCATCTATTGAAATATGTTTATTTTAAAAATTAAGACTTTTTTTTTCACTTAAAATGAAATGGTTTTAATATTCAAAATTATCTTTTGCAAATGAAGTTTCGTGTCTTACAGGCCAAGTAAGAGTCCATTTTTTTTATCTGAAAATCTTATAATTAGGAGATAGCAAACTTTAGCAAGAAAGAGAGCTCAGGTGCCAACGTCTTAAGAATTTGGCAATGAATTCCAGACTGTGATATTTACAGAGCATCTATGCTTGTAACTAATTGTAATTATCATTGTAAATGGACATGGGAAAAGTGCAATGCCTTTTGGAACAAGAAAGAAAAATACATTCCAGTAGTTTCATTAGAAGAATAAGCTCCAGTATCTTTGTAGGGTGATGGGTGTAAGGAGAGCTGAGCCACGACACAAAGGAAGTTCCTTGGTGGCAATATAAAGGCTCCCCCTCTTTTCTTCTCTAACTGAAGAACAGAAGTTGCATTTTAACTCATCATTTTGTTTATTTGTTTGCTATGTTGTTGAAGAGGAAAATATCAGGTATGCAAAGGAGATGCAACTTAAAATGCCTTTGTGCCCAACAGATTTATAACTGCCATTCCCAGGAGAACATCAAAGTCAGCTAAATGGATCACTAAACATTCAATTAAAAAAACATTTTGATGACAATGTAGAAACAAAACTCTACCCTGACTTGAGGCTGGAGTGCTAGATGTAAGGCAATTATGTTTTACAGCAAGCAAAACCAATGCAGCTGAACATGACAGTACATTTTCTGTTGTTTTTTTTTACCTTATACAAAAGGTCATTTAACCTCCATTAAGAAAACCACTTTTAATGACAATGTAAAAGAGCAACACTGTTTTTATTAAGATACAATGCTTGCTCATGCATTCTTCTCTGTAACTATTACTATTTCAAACTTTTAATGTATGCTATTTTAAAAAACTCAAAATGAAAATACATTATTAAAAATCAACCTGCAGAATTAATCTAAAAATTAGAAGTTTTAGTGAAATTTTCAAGGTTATATCAGATCTGGAAGGCCTAAAAGGGAAGCAGTGTTTGCTGTTTAATATTCTGCCTTTAAAAAAAAAAGTAGTACCCAACAAAAACAAAACTTTGAAAGGTTTAGTGAAATACTATACAGAGTTTTAACAGGTAATTGAAGTAAAATATGTTGTACTTTTTAATTTTGGAAGTAGATGACTACTTCTGACTGTAAAAAGAGTGTAAGCAAACCCGTTATTTTGGGGCAGAGAACAGAAAGCAGAGGACATGATCCTAAGCAGTTTTTGCAAGTATGAGACTATTGCACAGTGAGGAAGTTCACTGCACTTTCAGCACTGGAATTTTGTTCTTAGGTAGCTCCTGCTTAATCACTGACAAATAAAAACACATGACATGTGTTTGGACATATTCTAACTCAGTGGTTTGGTCTGCAGATTAGCTGTAAACACTCAGGTTCTTACAGAACATGCATCCATCCTAGTTTCACATAATCCTGCTGGGGTTTTTGAGGATTCAGTGCTCAAACCCTGACTAGTGATGCAGGAAAGGTTGGGAGGTGAAATCCTGGATGAAAGAGCTGCTCATTTATACAAGAATAAAACTCAGAGAAAATCTGCTCAAGCAAAGGGTTGTGGACATGCATAAGAGCTGTTCAGTTACACATAATTCATGTTTAGTCTGGTAGTCACCAAATGGGAAACAGCAAGACCATAAATTAAGTTTGACACACTTTTTCAACAGCAAAAAGAAGCAGCAACCAGCACATTCATTCATAAGTCTGGAGAAGTAAACCAGTACTTTTCAGGACTGATCCTTCTTAACACATAATCAGTGATTTGGCCTGATATCGTACTTATACTAATACTGTTATACCCTTTAGTTTTAGAAGAAAACTTTTGTTAGATGAGAAAGAAAAAAATCCTTCAAGGAATGTGTTTACTAATTGACCTGCTTATAACAATTACATTACAATAAAAGCATGAATTAACAAGAAAAAAGGAACCTTATGCAACTTCTCATCGTGGCAGGTACAGGTACAAGAGCTGATACAAGATGTTCCAGTCTCAGTTTACTCAGCAGGAGCTGTCACAGGCAACTGCATGAAATCTAAAAATGGAAAATTCCCATTAAATATCGCAATTATAAAACACACCCTCAAATTTCTCACTTGTATTTTGTAATAAATAAAATCTTTTTTCTCATTTGATACTGCACTGTATCACCTCAGAGAGTCCAGGCCCATTGCAAGTTAACACACAGCCACTGCTTGGACCTGAATCCTCTACAATCAAGGTGGCAGCAACAGCTTTGGCTAGACCCAGCAGCTCATGGTACTTGCCTCCCTGACAAATTCTAACTCCCCAGTGCCTTTCAGTGTACACTGCTTCTACCGTTGGGGGTAGGAAAAAGTAGACCTATCTTTGTATATCCACCCACCCAGAGAATGCACTTCATCCTGAGTAATATTCTTGAACACTTTACAAAAAGACTTAATAAAATAGTAATCATTGTATTTATTGATTTTGCTCTACTATGCATTAAAGTTTTATTTATTGTCCTTTGCAAAATGAAGTCTTGAAAACCTGTGCCAGCAAATCACATTTAAAATAGGCAAATGTAAACATTTTGTACCTATTACCTTTCTGCAAACATTACTATTTACACAGTTCTTAAAGATAATCTTTTCCAGTTTCAGTGGATTAACTATTTGCTGCTTGAGGTGGGCATCCAGGGTGTTCACTGCCCCATTTTTTGACTTCCATGACTTCACACATACTAACCAAACTCCAAACCAGAGACTCCAAGATACTCTTGCAAAAAAAAACATTTTGGTCAACAATTTATAGTTGCAGAGATACATATTAAATTTGTCTTATCAGTGAATCTTGTGGAAAAAAAAACCCTGATTTATTAACATTCACTGAAAGGATAAAAAGGTTATTCACTGGGTTAGGCTTTAACAGACAAAATAATTGAGTATCTTCATGTACTGCTCAATCTCTTCATTACAGAATATAACAATAGGAGTTCTCAAGACAATATAACAAAGCCCTTAATACAGACTGTACCAAACTGTACCAAAAAATAGCCTCTACTAGTTTACATCTGGACTTGAAAAGTAACATTAACAACCCTGAAGAGGCAGGTTTTTACATCTGGAATTTACTCAAGAGCTGTCAGTATTTGCTAGCACTCAGCAAGTAAGCCTTTCTTTTACAAAAAGAAGAGACCAAAAAGAAAGAAACCCCCATAACTGATTTATAAATACTCATGTAGTCATCTATACAAAAATAAAAAGCCAAATCAAATGTGCACAGGTACACAATAGCCAATGCTTCAGAAGCCAGCTCCCTGGGCTGCAAAGCAAGGAGGGCCTGAGGCAGAGAACGGTGCAGAGGAGAATCCCAACCATGTGCCTACCTAAGGGGAAGGTCTCTTTTGCAATATGGGTTTAAGGGACAGTTGTGTTTGAAAGCAGATGTTCTTCACAGGTACAGCACAAGTGTTTTCACATATCTCCCGAAACAGAGAGGATAGAAATCCCAGCAAGCCCTACTGAATGCTGGAAATGGATGCTTTGGGTCCCTGGAGAGGGGCTGGTGCTCAGCACATCCTCCCAAACTGGAAGCAACAGCAGAGTGGGCACAAGGACACACCTCATCTCCCCAACTCACCCTTCACTGCCCTGCCTCTCCCCACCCCCTGCATTCCCTGAGCACCTCTGCCCTGGCACTGCCCGTGGGAGCTGTGCTGCTCTCCAGGGCCCAGCACCCTCCAGGCCATCCTGGCACACCCCTCTCTCGCAGGCCCTGTGGTTTCCACACAAGTGCACATGCTGTCCTTGTCCCCTGCTTGCTGATTTTCCAGCCTCTGACCCCTCCCAGTCACCCTTTTCCAGACTGCTGCCTGGGTCTCCAGCACAAGGGAGACCTCCCCAACATCCCCAAAACCCTTCTCCAGGCAGACCCGGACCCTGGCACAAACAGGAGTGCCTCTCTCAGTCAAGCTGGGAACAGGTCCATGGCTCTGTCCCAAAGGACATCTGCTTTCAACAGGGAGGAAAAGCCCTGCTCACCACACTGACCCCCAGGAACCCACACCCACTGGGAACAAACCCAGCAGGACCTTCCTCAACAGCTCCACGTGACCACAAAGGGATTGTCACAGGCATGGAACAGCCTCTGCTAGAGAAAGATCTAGAAGAAGATTGCATGGCTGTAACACAGGTGCACACTCAGCCAGAGGTTCAAAACTCTTTCAAGCAAGCACACAAGAATGAAACTAATTCCCACATCAACTCCAGTCCTTGATGTCTCACTCCCAGTCCAGAATGGGAGACAACCTGTCCCTCCCTGCTGCTCCACACATTCTGTGAATTGCTGTAGTCAAACAGAAAGAAGGATGGTGGGAGACCAAAATTGCTATGGATTATGTCTCTGCTCTCAAAAGGAAGCAGATCTTCAGGACACTGAGAGAATAAACACTCAATGAAAGGACACCAAGGGTAATTCTGAGCTACCTTATTCAGATCACCTGTAGCCTCCAGCTGTGACCACCTCTAGCACAAGCCTGGGTGAATCCCAAGGCTCTTTAAATGCCTCCCCTCACTCTGCCAGGGAACACAACGCTGGCAGATGGCCAGAGCCAAGGCAGCACTCCCACTCCTGCTTCCACAACTCAACCCACTCAATGCTTCAGCAAAAGCAAACCTACAACTCAGCTCCAGTCCCGAGGGAAACTCGGGCGCTGCTCTGCAGGAGCGTGGTGCTGAAAAGCACGGGAGGGCACACACAGACTGGCAGGGAGGAGGCACCATGACCTGCAACAAACCAGTTTCCAGGCAGGAGTTAAACAGACCGCTGGGGCAGCAAAGGTTGTGCACCAACTGCACAGCCTGAGGGTGTGATTTCAGCTTGGCTCAGGCAGATTTAACGCTGGGATGCTAATAAAAACAGACTGTTCATCTCCAAAAGGTAATTCCACTCTTGCCCTCCATTGTACCAACACACGAGTGCCTGTGTGGCTGGGAATGAGTCAGATTAGCCTGCTGATCCAGTTTAAACCCTCTCCTTCTCAGGGTGGAATGGTGGATTTTCCTTTGTATCAACTTAGGTTTGAGCTTACCATGAATCACTGCAACCACCTAAATCAACAGAAAATTAGCACTACAAAAGATATTATTCTTCTGCTATCTGAAAACTGAGTAACCATGAATTGACAGGAGTTACTGACAAGGCAAAACCGGAGGAGGAGAGGGAAGGAGCCCGGCAGTGGAGCTGCAAATGGAAGCCCACGGGGCTGTGGAAGAAGCGGGCTCAGCACAGGGACAGCAGGACGCCCTGTGACACGGGTGTCACAGCATGCTGCGGGATCAGGGCAGAGCTGGGGACTGGGGATTAACCTGCTGCTCTCCCACTAATGATCTCACTGCTTGCTTTTATAGGAGCTCAGCCTTGGGGGTTTCAAGTGCTACAAGCTTAAATACCTTTAAACTTTGGGTATAGGCTAATACGCATCCTATAAATATAAAGGGGTTTAATTTATATCCTTCACATGTCAATGCTATGTTTGTAAAATGATACTCCCATTTCCTTAGGAGGCAGCCAGAAGGCATGTTATTAGGATAAATGAATTATTATATCTTTGGTAAACACCAAGATACTACAAAGGTAGGAATTACATGAACCAAAGAAGTCCTTCTACCCTAGAGATACACTCTCTATTGTATTAACTCAATTTTGATACAAAGGAAAAAGTTTCATTATCTAGAAAAGATTCCTTTTCCTCTTAGTAGGTTTATTTACATGAAGTGGAAAAAATCACACCTAGTGTTGGCAGACAACAGGGAGACAAATGCAGTAGCACAGAACTAAACTAGATAGAAGGAACTGACATTTCTCGAGGGCGAAGAACTGTGCTTTCTCTAAAATAGAGCCTTAGTATATCCAGTTATTCTAAAGAGGTAACGGTATATGGGTATTAAAAACTCCTATTTGACATCAACATCTTTTAGGTACACCCAAGCCCCACTGTCTGAAATATCACTGCACACTGCAGGACAGCAAGGGCCCAGGTTCATATATCACTCCTCTGCTCCCTCACGAAACAGAGTGATATTTATGAGAAACTGAAAGCTGAAGTGACATCACAAAGCAAACAAACAGATTTATTTCCCCCCACAAAAAAACCTACAGGATCCCAACATGCAGTCTGACTGTACAGGCTACAAACTTAAGTTTAAGCCTTTGTTCCAAGTGAAAAATAAAATTAAAGTGAGTTCAACACTAACGAGTTCCAGGAACAATAATTAAACACTCCTAAAGCTACCTCGACCCACAACATGAACAACCTTCCAATAAAATCAACTAAAAATGCAAACCTCATTGTAACACTGCATCTTAGATTTTTTTCTATTTAAAACATTTTAAAACTTATTTTCCTTAAACAAGGGGGTTTTTAACTTATCCAAGACAGTTTAGATATTTAGTGGATTGACAAATACATCTTTATTAATAAAAACAATAAAACACAGCTCTAATGTGACAACTTTGTCAGCAAACCTGAAAGCACTTCCCAGAAAAAAGTGTGCTAAAAACACATCCTTAAAACCATGTAACAAAGTAACAGCTATGCCAGAACACAATCCAGTACCTCTCCATCTTTCACCTCCTTCCCCTCCCTCCCCTCCCACTACATACATGACACTCATGGCAAACAAGTGTCTTAACTCGTCTCAGGCACTTTACTACATACTGTCAATACATTGCTTCCATTCCTTTTCACAAGCTGTTAATTCAGCATTTAAGAAATGCATTTAGTGCCAAACTAAATTAAATGTTTTCATGTTTGTGACAGAGAAAAAAAAAGAAACTAATGGGTTAAGTACCTTGCTAGTGGAGAAGGCCTCAGAGGAACTTTGGTATCTGCCAATTCACTGCTAGAGAGAGATGAAACCACCCATTTCCCCAGCGTACTGCCAGATTTTTAAACCACAGACACAAATTAAACATGGAAGAGTACTTAACAACATCAACACCGCAGCACATTTTCATACAGTATGAAAAAAGTCTGCATAAAAAAAAAGCCAGAAGCTTCACCAGTAACCTTTGCCTGCTGAAGAAGTGGACTTTTCACTGCCAGCTTATCACTCCAAAATTCCTACAGTCATTTTCCGCTCGTTTAAGTCAATTGCCCTAAATGCTTCCACTGGGAGGCAGACTCTGCTCTCCATCCCAGTCCAAGGGACTCACCAGAATGGTTTCATGTGCTGTTTTCTACTACAAAACACAGCCTAAGATCAGCTCTCCAGTTTCTGGGAAATCCGAAATGCTAAGGCATGAACAGTTCTGGCTTGTTTGTTGCTTAGAAAACAGAACAAAAATAGATCGTCTACTGCCACACATTCAATGTGGTTTGTACTGTATCCTACTCATGTATTCATTACATCAGAACAAAAAGAAAAATTAACAAAACAATCCCACATATTTTTAACTGTAAATGTGCTTTGGGATGTTTTTCTCCAGCAGAAGCTATCCATGGAGAAAATTGTTCTTATTTACTTTTAGATGAATTTGAGTTCATGTAGTGCCACAGTAAAAATTATAATCCATTATCCTATATTCATTTTTCAATGAATTTTGGCCAGTTCCAAAATCTGGTAAGCCTGTATATTTATGTTGTCTTTGTCTTCTTTCTTTAACATGTCTTCTCTATTTGATGGGATTTTGTGAGGGATAATAACAAATGCTGGCTCATTCCCTGGCATGCAGTGTCAATTCACACACCAAGATGAGATATTTGATTTCTTTATTCTAGTTTGCACAAAGTAGGGATCCAGGTGTAACCCCACAAAGTCAGCAAAACTTTACACTAGTTACACATTTCACCAAGGGCATCAGTGTTCCCTGGTTACAAGTACACAGCCTTCTCACTAACTAGTACTCAACCCCCTATTCACTAGTTACCTCTCTCATCACTCCTTGCTAATTAGTGCACATGCACAGCCCTTCTCTGCACTGGAGTCAGGGTCTGTTCTGACCCCCCTGCCAGAATCACCCTTCCCCAGGTACTGCTCAGTCCTGCTGACTTCACTGCTGGTGGCTCTTGTCCAGACAGCCCTTTCATCTCGGGATTGTGCTCCCCTTCTCTCAAAACAGAAGATTAGCCAAGCCTACAAGTCTCTACAGGTTTCACAATGCAGTTGCTTAATTATAACTGCCTACCTATAGCTACTAATTAACATCAAAACAACTGCACAGTTCGGTTCAAATCTTGAGGGACCTGATAACCTTACACCAGAAGCTCCTGAAAAACAAGAAGAAGATGAATACTCAGGTAACAAAACAAATCCGAGAGAACAAAATGAAGATACAGACTTCACAAGAAAAAGTGTGAAAATTCCAAGTCTTTAGAAAAAATTTCTCAAAAGAACAATATCAGCCAGATGAACAATACATATAAGAAGAATTTTACAATACATTTCAAAGCAAGAAGGATATCCGCAGCGTGATGTAAGCTATCAAAGTGATAAAACGGGATGTTTCACCATTTAATTTGAAAGGCTAAGCTGGTGACATTTTCAATACTCTTTTGAAGTGTAAATACATTCTCAAGTTCCAATTATTCGGGGTTTTGCTAGATTTGGTTTGGTTTGTTATTTTTTTTAAACATCATCATGTCCAGTCATCTACAGTGATTTACTGCCAAAATAAATGCAATTAAGTAGATCCCACAAGAACATCTACTTTTCTCTCACCCCACGCTTTCCACTGTAGTGCCTCAAACTCCAGAACTCTCCTCTGGCCTGCAATGAACCCACAAGTCCTTCAGAAAGGATCACTACCTTGTTAAGGAAACACTACTGCTCCCAACCCATGAGTGTGGTTCAGATTGTGTTATCCGACATTCACTCTCAGTACAATGAAGAGATTCCCCTCAAGCCACACAGCAGAAAAACAACAGGAATGCAATTTATAAAAATCACAGCCCTAGCAAGTCTTGCCTCAAACCAATACTCACACAAGATTCTTTGGGAGTTCCAGAGTTTGTAGACTGAATCTCTCTGTAAGGACTGAGCAGGACATCGCAAAAGCAGTGCTTCACTCCAGCAGCAATATAAATGCAAAAAATAACCTGTGGAGCTTTTCCTGAGCACAAATACAAGGAGAGAAATGAAATTTGCTCTAAGTTCTGGGAATAGGTAATTTCCACTTTTGGGAACTTTACCTCTGCCACAAGTTATAAACCTATTCTCAAAACCAGAGTCATCAGTTTCTTAGATTGCTCACAGTGGTGTCTGTGAAACCCCACATCTAAACACCCAGGTTTACAGATGATTAAGCCTGACTCTTAAGCTGGTTTAACAGAAATACTTTGTTTAAGATTTGGAGTAATGTCCAAATGCAACTATTGTCCTGCAATGGCCAGAAACTGTCTCCCTCCTAGTATTTTTTAGAAGTTAATGCTAAAAAATTACTTCACTTATTTAACTTCAGATTTCAAAAAACTCCAACTAAACCAAACCAATTTATAAGACACGAGAAATGCTGCACACACAATCAGCAGAAATGGGACATCAACAAATATTTCCTATGGATACAAGCAGAGCACCATAAACACCAAATTGCCAAAAGGAACTGGAAAGCCTGGAAACCATGGCAAAACCTCTGACCAATCAAGCACTTGATGAAATCTGGGGAAGACTACCAGAGAAGATGATTTTGGCTGTTAATGCTTCAGCCTCACTCCTCCATCTTTTTATGGACAGACAGCACACTTCACATTCAACAAGCTGTGGGGTGACTGATAGAAGCCACACAAAAGGCTGAGCTACTGAAAGACAAGTAGGCTGTTTCTCTGCAAACTGCTTTGCATGGTTTTTATTTCTCTTGGCTGCTCTAAAGTTCTAGGGACAGTAGGGAATACAGTATTACAAAAGAAAGAAACAGCCAAGGAAAAAGAAAATACTTCAAATTCAGTGTTTTCCTAAAGAGCTACTTGATCTAGATTTTATATCTATACTGCTTGGGGAAAAATTACTCTTTTGTTCAAAATCTAGCACTGTAATTTATTTAAGCATGGCACAAAGAAGTCTACCCTGCTTATTTGAGTCATCATTCTATTATCTAGCTTTAGAAATAACAAGACTATCAGTACAACCTCTCTCCATCACACTGGAACAAATATCCTTTTCTCTCTTTTTATCACTCTTCCTTTTGTAAGCAAAGCAAGGCAGGATCAGTCATGAACATGCTCAACAATTGCATAACTCGAAGCAAACACGGAACAAGGTCTCATTAAATTAGAAGCCATTTTATTCTCTGAGAAGAAGCATTACACAAGTGTTGTTCTCAGCTCCAAGTCCTTATGTGCCACCCTTAAAAATAAAACTTACAAACACAGGTGGTGGCAATCAGAGGACAACATCCAATGCCCACAGATATGTTCAGAATGGGATGAAGGTGAGGAAGGAACTACATCCTCCCAGGAGATCACTCAAATCAGTAGTTCAGAACCAGTACACAAATACTGCGTAGGTAGAGGGAGGTTTGGGTAGAAGAGAATCCTGTTTTTCTCTTCAGGGAAATCAAACACACCCTTAGACTGATTATGTAAATATGACCAAAATTGAGGTATAAGGCTGGGTAGAGCCTTCACTGCTAAGCTTGAAGAACATTGACCTTTTTTAAAAAGAAAGGTTTCACAGTAGCAACGCCATTTGTAGGAATTTTGTGAATATTCTCAGGAAAAATTATTTTGTCTGTCTTATACAGATGTCAGCACTAGATTAATACAATCTGACAAACTGGAAGTCCAGAATAGACTATTAAATATTTCCAGAAGAAGAATATAAATATTTCACATGTTTCATGAGCTGATAGCATTTCAAACAAGGGAAATATATCTTGCTTTTAAAAAAAATCCCCCAAAGAATCATGAAATATTAAGCTAATGATGTAATGAAAAGATATGCAGTTTCAACCACCATACTCTTAGAATCTGTTATCTTAGATATATATACATTTACAGATGCACAAAAAAACAAGTCAGGGTAGCAGATGTGTCAGTCCTTTCACAAGCTGTACCTGGCCACAACTGCATTTGTGACTGTGTAACACAGGACTTGGGCAGAAGATTATTTTTTTCTTAACTATAACTGATTTTACTAGTAAATTACAGATTTAAATTTTTTTGAGTGTCTGTTTTACCTAGCTTTCCTGATCAAAAGCCCTCATCCTACCTTCCAACACCTGCTAACAGCCTTGGCTTGGTGACCTGGACATTCACACATGAGCACACAGCCCTACTGGGAAGTGGATTTGTACCTTTGTTCTTGAAAGTACTGGATGTTACCAGGTTAAATCTTTTGTGCAGATTGTAAGAAAAGCAGGTAAGACTCTCCATAAGCATCTTCCCCTCAAGAAAAGTGAAAAAGTAAAAATAAAATCTGCAGTCTTCAGCACTGCAGAATTGGAAAATGTTTTCTATGCATCTTAAAGTTAGGAAAAGCATTTCTCTATTCACAGTTTCTCTAGAACAATACAGTGCAGCAATACTTCATCAGGACAACTAAAATGCAGATGTAAATGCCTGGAAAATTCTGTTACCAGGGCTTTACAAGTCACTCGTGGACTTACACTGGAACAGACCAAACCCAGCTTGCCACAAAGATCACCAAGCTCCCTGCCTGAACACTCCTGGGACAGCTGTCTCCCCTGTGTGCCTGCTGCCTTTGCCCCTCTTCAGCACTCACAAACAAAAATCCTGACAGAACCTGCAGACACAAAAAAGCAGATGTTTCTCTACATAACCACTTAAATCCTCCTGCAAGCCACTACCTCCTGCCTTTCTCCATACCCATATATTTAAAACCAACTATAGATACCTCTTTACCAAACACAAATTACCAACTCATCTAAATTCTGAGCTAACCACAGATGCTCCACTTTCCAGTTTTTCATGGGTTCTCACAGAATGAGCTCATAACTTGATTTTAATAATGGTTTGGTGAAACGACTGCAGACCACACTCACGTTCGCAGACTGTCTTCTCATACTGTCTCAAAACTTTGGTTGCTAGAAATTTAATTGCATGTCTGATCCAACAGACCTTACATCACCATGCACACTGAGGTATGGCACAGCACTAATTGCTCAAGAAGCACAGCACCCATGCAAAACCTTCCTGAGGATGGCCAAGACTTCTCACGTGTCTGAGCAGCCACCCTGAACAAAATGAGGGATGTTCCATACCCTGTCCTGGAGAGCAGTAAGGCAAAGGCAGAAGTCTTGCCTCTAAAGATGCAGAAGAAGTGTTGTTACACAGTTTTCTGTTCACAGTATCCTTATGAAGTTATCTCGGGAGAGAATGTTCTCCAGACAGGAAGGTAACACAGCAAACAGATGGGGACTGAACGTGGCAGAACTGTACTAGAGCCACTCTGCTGCTCCAGCGAGTCACTTCTGATCTTCACTATCTATTCCCCCTTCCAGGTCTCATACTGGTTTCATCTAATAGATACAAGCATTTCAAGGTAAGGATATTTACACAGCTCTAAAAACCAAGGCCCTAGATTTCCAGTTTTATAGTGTAATGGGAGAAAGTCTGCAGTTTGTTCTTGCCATTTTCACAATCAACAGTGAGAATCCCTAAGCCAGTAACTTCAATAATCTTATCTTCCCTGCTTTTCAGGAAACTCATCGGACTGAGAAGCCAGCTTGTCCCATTTCAGATATTGTAATTAACTAGCACATTTTTGTAATTAACAAGGCTCATGAATACTGAGGGAAAGACAACTTCCCAATGCACAGGTGGTGACAAATTGCCACCTCCTCCTCTGGGATTACAGACACCTTAAGTCAGCACCTTGACTTCCCATGAGCTGCAGGCTCACTTAAGGAATGAGAGGACACGTGGGTGAGGATTCCTTCCCAAGGATCTGTAAAAGACTCTTGCAAGTTTTGAATCGAGTTGATTCATTTGGAACTCTGAAGAACTTTTCTCTAATTGATTCAGAAGGTAATACAGAGTAAGATTTGAGTTTCCTTCAGAGTTGCACTCCCCCCCCCACCCCATATTTCAAAATAGCCATTCAGGTGTGCTTAGGATATGGCCTTGTCCACACAATTTCCTTCAACAGACTCAAAATCATTAGATCCCAAACTGTATCTTGCAGCTGAGTGCTGAAGCCTTTGAGAGCCACTCAGGCTTTACTACATGCTGTAGACCAGGCCCTCAGGATGAAGAGCAGGTTCTTCCAACTCTAAGTGCATAATTAAACAAATAAAGTCCTGCCATTTGAGAGCTGCCTAGGACTGGCTTGAGTGCTTGCTATGCTGCTCCAAGTCTGACATGCAAACCTGCCAGACCACATGCAGCCCTAAATAAGCTGGCTCACAACCTTCCACTGCTCTGTCGGCAGACACTAGATAGAGCCATGGGATAATTCAGGTGGAAAAGGACATCAGGGGGACTGGCTCAAGCTCAAAGCTCAAAAGCAGAGTCAGCTGTGAAATCATACCTGCTTTCCCAGGGCTTTATCCAGCTGGACTTTGAAAACTTCCACAGAAAGAGTCTGCACGAGCTCTCTGGGCTACCAAGTCCCATCACTTGACACACCTCAGGGTGAAAAATGCCTTATAAACACAGACCTCTGTGATTTTATTTCTGCTGTCTCTTGTCTTCCTGCCATGCACCAATGTGAAGAACTTGGCTTCAATCTCTTGAAAACCTTCACAGAGGTGCTGGAAAGGCCCCCCAAGCCCTTTCTTCTCCAGGCTCAACAACAGGCGCAGTTCCTCTACTTCTCCTCACAAATCAAAACCTCACAACTCAAGCCAATCTTGGCAGCTCTCCACTAAACTGACTCCAGTTTATCAACATTTCCTTTGTCCCAGGGAGAGGAGCACAACTGGATGCTGTATTCTGGACATGGTCTAACAAGTGCCAAATGGAATGGGATAATTGTCTCACTTGACCTACTGGCTGTGCTCCTCGGGCTGCCCCGTGTTCCGCTCACTGGCCACCCCCAGAGCCTCCCCAGCTGGGCTGCCCCAGAGCAGGCTGTGCTGGGGCAGGGGTCACTCCTGACAGGGAGAGCCAGGAGCCCCCCACCCTTAAGGAGCTGCTTAAATGGTAAATTTGCTTAGTAATCGGCAGCAGATGAAACGGATAGAAATCGAAGCCAAGTCTTCTTAGTGTTAATACACCTTACTTAGTAGTACTAAGTCGCCTCTTAGGGCCATATTCAGATGGCCTAAATTCCACATAAATCCTTCTGCCTCCTATTTCTTATTAGCTGGCTTTCAGGCAGCTCCCCACTCAGTGTCTTATGTAAATTCTCTGAATTGCTTTTCAGAACCACCTAGAATTCTCCATTGACTGGAAAAGGGACCTCAGTGGAATTCAGGCCACCTGAGCCTAGTTTTTAAGGTCCAGTAACACTGCAGCATCAGACAGCATTATTTCTTGGATTTGCCACCATGGCAGTAAGTAGCAGTTGGCTGTCAGGACAGGTTTAGTTACTCTCCCACTGGAACAAGTATTTTAAAAGAAAATGTAGACTGCTAAACAATTCAGGACTGAGTTCTTCTTGCTGCTTTCTGGAAATTTAATCCATAGCTGGATCTCCTTTTACAAGAACCCTTTATCCATAGTTCTTTTGAATTTTGTCCTGAGCCATGTGCAATGTTTGTTCCAGAAGTCTTGACAATCCATTCAAAAAAATTGGGTCTTTAGTATGACTCAATGGCTCAAACCATTCACTGGTCTACAGAAAGGAAGAATAAAAGCCCTACAATCAGCACTGAATGGGGGCTGGGGAAATCAGTGGCTCAAATGCTCACCAGTTCAGCAAAAGCACACCATGCTTTAAGTCAAACATGAAGACAACTGCCCTAGTTCTTCAGATTAACAGTTTTCCTATAAATGCCATTCTGACTTTCTGAGGTTTCTGGCTCAACCACATCTTGTGATTTGAGAAGCTATTTCTTACAGACCTTATGGTTTTGGAAGTGTCATAAGTGAGAAGTTACTCACACCAGCATAGTCAGCTCAACAAGCCCTACTCAGTGCTCTTACATACTCAGGATTCACCAAGCAAAAGAGATGGAGCAGGGAAGATGGGAACCACCCATAAACACTTCTGAAAAGGGCAACCAGATTCTATACACCACAGTCCTCACACCTCTTTTTAGGTCACTAATTGTGCTTTTTATCAAAGCCCCACAGCACTCGGGTGCACAGATATGGAGAGCTGTAAGCCAGAGCTCTCTCAAAACGTCCCACTTCTGTGAAACATAAAGAATAAAACTGAGGCTGGCATTTATTACCTTCATCCTTACTTGAGTGGAATAGGACATTTGAAGATAGCACAAACATTCAGAACCAAGTGCCAGCTTACAGCAGGTCAAAGGGACTACTGTGGAATTAAGTCAGTAAGCCAAGAGGGACCAGATCCATACCACAGACTGACTTCATTACGAGTTTCAAAAATTTTCACCACACAGAGCAGCAGCTCCCTCAGACTGACTGAAGTTTGTCAGCCAGCCATCAACACTGAACAAACAAACGTTAAACCTGAACCTACCTCCCGTTTCTAGGGACCAACAATAACAAACATGCTGAACAACTAAAAAAAAAACAGGTCTGTAAGTTACAATGCTTAGTTTCAGCCATTCCTGAGGCATAAATCTACAGGTCAGGAAGAATTACCAAGCTTAAAAATGTCCTTCCTTAACTTTTCAAAGCACACAGAACAAATAGTACGAGAAGTGCTGCATATAGTAATGAATGTAAAGTCTTTTGAATGCATCCAGATGATTACCTCCCTCTTAGGGTACAGTTAAAACCTGATAACACACCTATTATTGCATGCTTCTGGTTTTTTAGCCCCAGGAAATAAAAGTCATAAGCCACAGTGATTTTTTGCACAACTAGATGGCAATCCATTCTGGAGAAAGACTGTATCAAGAGCAGAATGTAACCAGTCAAAAAATCACATTAAGGTTTTTGGTTACATTTTATGTTTTTCTTTACATGATGCTTAAAACAATAACAAGATCAAAAAAAACCTGAACAAATTTCACGCAAACTCAAACTTTCATATTTTGAGTAAAAATAACTGCCCTTACCCTTAACAGACTTTTTAAAGTAATCAAAATCTTTTATCACTAGTATTACTATTTTTCATTAATTCTGTACTGATAACAACACTTAAAAACTGAGGCTACTCAAACACAAGAATTTCACATCTGGTGTTATCAAACCCATTTCACAGGCCAAAAAAAAGTGCTAAACTATAGAATCTGATATGCCTAAACAAAATGCAGTAATCTTTTACAATAAGTAAAAGATTACAAACAAGCTGGTGCACATAATAATTAAATGTTGGGGGGGAAGGCTTGTTTCTTCGGTAAGGTAAAACAAAAAAAGAAGAATGGTCATAAACTACCTTACAAATATTTTTATTCTGTTACTGCCCTCATTTTTTCTGGAGATTACTGTTTTCTCATTTCCCAGGGATTCTGTAGGAGTCCCAAACACCGAGTTTTTTATGGAACCATCTGTACTAGTATTTTAAGGCTTGCTGCTCCCCCTGCGAGTGAAAGGTTTTCCTGTGCCATCCTTCCCGGGCGAGTCCTGGAAGGGAACGCACCTCCGCATTAAATCCCGCATCAAGCCCCTGAAATCAGATCGGCAATCCTGAAACGCGACTGAAATCTCGAAATCCCGGCCCGCTCCTCCTCCGGCCCTGCCGGTTTCGCATCACCCGCGCTCACCGACCACGAGCCGCACGCCGAGACACGGGGCCGCGGTCGGTCCCAGAGCCCACGGCGGGGGGACACGGCCCACGGCGGGGACACGGCCCACGGCGTGTCAGCAGCCCCGCGGCACCGGGCACCTGCCGAACGCCGCGCTCCCGCCACCCCTTCGGACGCCGGAGCCCAAACACAAAGCAGAGCAGGGAGAAAAAACGCGCCTGTGCCGACTATTATCTCGCCAATTATCCGGAGCGCCGCTCCCGCGGGGGCGGCGCCGGTGCGCAGCCGCCGGCCCTGTGGCAGC
>VZRH01007070.1:1558007-1578249 GCA_013397555.1 Urocynchramus pylzowi | reverse complement strand
CTGCACCGGCCCACGCGCGTTCCCGCGGCCCCGGTACCGCGTGATGCTCCGTGTGCCGCCGGGGCGCGTTCAAGAACGCTTTTTGCCGAGTCTCCCGGTCAGAGTGAGCGGCCGCGGCAGCGGGATGAGCGTGCCCCGGAGCCGCCCGGCGCGGGTCGCTGTGCGGGCCGGGGCCGCGGCAGGGCCTGAGGCCGCCGTTCGCGCTTTGGCGGCTCTGAGGGTTTACCGGAGCGAGGCCCCCGGTGGCTGCTGCAGCGGCTCCCGGCCTGCACCTCCGCTGGCACGGATCGCTCATGGCACGTCCACCCTGACCAGGGCTGGCGTCACCTGGAAAGGTTTTGGTCGGTGCTGCTCAAGGCTGGGTTCCTCCTTAACAATTCCTGAGGATCTTTTGTCAATATTGACTCATCCGGGCCCTTCAGAACTGGAGGTTTTCATTTGACCGGTGTAATACCATACTGAAACAAAACAAATGAGCACCTGCCAAAGAGAAGCGAAATAAAAGCAACAAATGGGAAGAAGGTTTCAAAGCCCAGGGGAAAGCTTGAGCTGCTGCGGGGGCCGGGGTGGCCCCTGCGGTGGCGGCAGCCACCATTGTCACAAGGGTCGCTTTGTTTGCCCCGCTGGGGCAGGTCAAGGGCCTGGCGCGGCAGCCAGGGCTGTGAGGGCACAGCACATGGCGAGGGGACAGCAGCACAGCGGAGCCGGGACACTGTGATGCAGGCCACCAGCAGTGAGACACTGAGAGCCACTTACGGACTGGGCAGCTGCCACCGCCCAGGGCTGGGTCCCCTTCCTCCTTCCCCTCACACACACCACTTTTCACAGGCAGAAACATTGTTTGCATCTCCAGTCGTTGTCGCCCTGGTTTTTTGAGATTTTCTAAGCCTTCTGATGTTTACATTCTTGTAATGGAGTTTCTCACACACTTTCATGTAAATAATGATTGTCTTACATTCTTCTATGTAGGAGGAGAATTTTGATGGACTGTTAGTCTGACCAGTGTAGTTGGAAAAGTGGCAATGCCATCCTCCAGTCCACCGTCACTTCTGGAATTCTGTAAATGTTGAGGTCTAAAAAATAAAGTACTTTTTTACTGTTCGTGTTTGGATGCTGGAACATAGCGTGTGAGTCGTGTTATTTTGTGTCACAGCTGTGACAAGTCATCTGCAGAGTTACTCAAGTGGCAGAGAATGTGTTCACTCTTGCTAAAAGCAGATTAACAGGATAGATACTCGTAATCCAAAGAGCAACTAAGTCAGTCACCTCAGTTACTGGAAAAAACACTTCCAAGTGTTTAGAACTGGGACACAGGAGATGGCTGCTGACTGTTCTGAAAAGCAGGAAAACGTTATCCACAAGAGTTATCTGAGCTGTAAAGGTCATGAGCTGCTTGAGCAAAAGGGATGGTACCTGAATTATGGGTAGGAGTGTGGAGACATACTTAAAACAGTTGCACACTCACTGGAAAAAAAAAGTGAAAAAAGGATAAACAGACATGAAAGGAGAAGAAACTCAGTTTTCAAATATGAAAAATGCAGACATTTGTGCAACAGAAGGGAATTCAGGCGTTGTCTGACAAAAGATTACTAATGTTGGTAGAGACAAAGTTAATAAATAGGTTGTGAACATTAGCACAGGGAAAAGTCCTAGATTTGTGTTACACCATCTTTCATATTTCTGTCAAGGCAAGGAAGGTTCAGAATAAAACTACAAAAGTGATTAGATGTAAAGGAAGATGAGAGATAAAGCACTGGGCAGCACAGAGCTCATCTGCTCAGCATCAGATCTCATGTTGAACCCTCTGCTCTCATTTATTTCTGGGTTATCACCAGCAACTGAGCCATAAAACAAAGCCTTGTCAAAAGCCTCACTTTGAGAAATGCTTGGAATCCATAACTTGAAATTAAATATTATCCTTATTAAACTGCTAGATCTGAATACTCTCAAGTTTTACGAGAAGGAGGTTTCAAAGAAACTTTAACTTCAAATACAGTTTTGTTGTAAACTTTGTACTTCAGCCTCACCTTTATTACAGGCTGCATCAATTTAAGTTTGCCTGAACTTTTCAGTCATTTGAAATCCAAACACTAACTGTGTAACTAGCAATATTTATTCCAAATAGACACAGCCATGGGCTGTATCCCTAACAGTTCTCAGGGTAAATGAAGAGTTGATGGCTCCTAATTCAGCTCAGCATCAGAAGAGAAACATCAACTGCAGCCTACAGTGATAAAGCAACTTCAACTTTACAAACACCTAAGGCTTAAGAAATTATACATATATACACAAACAACAACATGCTGATTTAAAGATTCCTACATGTATGCAGTGTTTTCACAAGGTTCTTCATAGATTCCCAATGTTTACATGCAGCAGAAGTAAAGCTTTTCATGATATCAGAGATATTACCACACCTTATGCTTAAATGTGCAAAAGGGCTTTGGAAGATACTGGTGTCATGTGTTACTTTAGCAGCACTTTTCTCACATAAGTCTATGCTAAGTATCCCAAATGCTCCCAAATGCTTGGGAAACCAAAGAATGTGGGGATAGATAGTATGCATAAGGGTCACCAATAAAATGAGGGAATAACACATGATTATAATTGAAAATTTAACCTGCACAAGGCACTACACTAGTGACTGTGGGGGACAGTGGCCTTTCCTACACAAGTTGTGCATAATGATAGGAAATTGAAATAGTAGCTTATTTATATTTTCATTTTAAAGGCACAACAGCACAATTAAAGGCAGGAAAGAAGTAGTTGTATCACCCTAGAGCATTCAGGCAGAGGAGGAGTAAATGGGAAAACATGCATGTCTGTTCCTAACCACATTCCTGTATTCACAAATTCTTGTTTGGCTTGGTTCTTTTTGATTTCCACAAGGAGAAGCTCATTACTATTCTCACTTTCCCTTTTAAAAAGTTTCAGGCATGCAGTCAAGGGGAAAAAAAACATTGCCATATGTTTTGTTCAACAACAGAGAATGAATGGCAAGTGGTAAATAGCAGGGAAGATTGCAAGAGATCTTATGAAAATACTGATTTGAAAGTACAGTCAACTGACTCATCAGGAAAGAGAACAGCAAGCCAATGTTATATTTGGCCAATTCTAGCTAATATCCAGGGGGAATTAATAAAAACAAAACCACGAGCCACACTGAAAGAGGAGAGTCTATGAATGGGTAAATATGTGTGGAAGGTTGGCGTTAATCTTTCATGAACAGGCTGCTGCCCACTGGTTCTTGGGAAGAAGCTAGAGGGGGAAAACCCAACAGTGTCACAGATATAACAGATGTGGGAGCTTTTAACTAAAAATCCTTGGAGGGACACAAAATTGAGGAGTACAGGACAGTACATATGTTTAAACTAAAATCAAACTGACTTCTTACGTGAAATAACAGAAACCCCTAAAGAAGGGCTTGAGTGGGACAAAGCTCATGGTCTCAAAAGAATATATTTCAGTGCATGCCTTCAAAACTGTGAAAAATGAATTACTCTAAAATTACAAAACTCTTCATGACGCATTAAATAAATGAATGCTACAAGTTAATACAGTGTTAGTCTAAATTAAATCAATTGTAACTAAAGATAGCATTTTTAAACAGTTTTCTTAGAACTTATTTTGCTTTAGTTACAAAAAATAACCTGTTCAACAAAGGTATTCATATCCATGGTCATTTTTAATTAAAGACTCAAACTGACATTGTAACAATTTATCTCTAAAGATATCCTGTTAGTGTGGTGTTTTGAATGCCCTTCTAAGCACAGAGAGAGCTGAACTACTACTGAAGGGGCAGGGAGAGCCAGCTGGGATGCAGGTTCTGGCAGCAGAAACAGCTTGTGTTCCTGAAGTGATCATTCTCACAGCTGTTAATTTTGGGATGTTGCTTTAAAAGATGGAAAAACATTTCTAGACCAAGCAACACGAGATTTCAATGCTAAGTAGTCCTCATGTACATATCAGTTACATTTGACTCATTTTTATCTGTGAAGTTTTTTGTTTCCAAATAAAGAAACAAATGAGTAAGTTGCTAAGATTAAATTGGAAAGCAGCAAACTCTGGCAACCTGCCCCAATGATTAATTATTTAGTAGAACACTTGGTCATATGGGCATGCCCAGAGCCACTTTTCACTGAGAGATTGATGACATTAATAATAAGGTGATTGAGGGTATAGAGGAAAATTTATCACCACTTGACACAGGCTCAGCTTTGTTAATGCTTAAAGCACTTCTTTAAATTCCTAGCTCATATTTTCTCATCCTACAGCTCTGTTACCAACCCACTGTGATAAATCAGAGTGTCATTCAGATATTAATAGTAGGATAACCCCACAAACCTGAAATTTCTAATTAGGGGAAAGCATGTAAATGGGTTAAATCTGTAAAACAAGCTGCAAGGCACACTCGGCAACACTGCCACACCCTGGAACTGCCATGCCATGAGAAACTGTGTCACCCACAGAAAATCAGGGAAGGATTAAAAATAGAATTTATTTCTGCTCCTGAACTTTCTTGCTCAAAAGCTGCCTGTCATTTTCTAGGCCAGTGAAACAGTACAGTGGAGCTGAGTGTCAAAGGCAGCCAAGAGGAATCAAATCATCAAATGGTGTCTCAAACCTGCAGAAAAACATTCATCCCTATGGGCTCCAAAGACAGTGGTATCCTGAGAATCTCACAATACAATTTAATCATCAAATAGACCATAAAAACATCCAAGCCCAGGCCTAAGTCCATGTCTGAGCCTTCCACACTGTACCCCAGCAGCTGCCCCGACTGGGCTTCCCCACACTTGCTATGTGCCCAGGTGTGGGCATGGATGCACTGGCCATGCTGCAGCCCAGCCCACCACCACCCCTCCACCACCACCTCGGTGCAGCACAGCTTTAAGAGTGTTTCTTCATTCAAGCAGCACTGGCACAGAGCCCTTTTGCTTTTTAGACCACCCTAGTAAGACTCACCAGGTTTGTCTGGATTACCCTGTGTGTACCTGGTGTTTGAGATGGATGGAGAAAAGCCCCTTCTCAGGAGAGATCTGCTTTCTTCTGAGATTCTGAATAAATAAACATGGTAAACAAGTACTGTTACAGATAGAGAGTGCACATTTTAAACTCTGTAATATGAAAGTGAGTGGCCAAAACAACCCAAGAGTGCTTTCCTGGTATACCAGGTGAAGGCTGTGAAGGCTTCCAATAGTTTGCTTTTATTCAATGGGCTTTGTTTAGTCAACTACTGTACAATGTTTTCATAAAATAAAACCACTTTGCTGTCTAAGGCTTCAACCAGAAAACAAATGTGGCCAAGGGTTTCCAAAACAGACGCTGAAATTTGGGTTCTTGTGCAGGTAGGATGTTTGGGGTTATTTGAGAAAATTGAGGTAAACTACAACATCTTTGGCAGTTTGAGAAATGCCATGGCTTAGGTGGGCGCCCAAATGTATCCAAGACACATTCTAATCCTCCAATTATCCTATCTTCTGTGCAAACCACATTCATGGTGGAACTTCCCCTCACAGCTGGGGTGTGTAAAAGCCAAAACTACAGTATACACTTTAAAAAGAAAGATATTGCAGTAAGTTCCAGATCTGTTGTGCAGAAACCAACTGTTAATGTTTTGTGACTCACAGACTCTAAGGTGCTGTTAGTCAGTACACTCAGGGAATGACTATTCAAATTGCATTATGATTCATACATAAAGCTGATTTTGAATTTGGGGTTGCTTGCATCCTAGTAGTTGCATCTGATTTCACTTTGGGATGACAAATCAGTCACGTGAAATTTAGAAGGCAAAACTTAAGTTCATTGAACACCCTTGGATTTCCTTTGTAGTGCAGTACAGCAATGCTTCCATAAAATTGGCAAACTTCAAAAGAATGGCTTTCAGTGTGTTTTGGAAAGGAGGAAACATCTTTCTTCTGGCAGAGGTATGGAAAGGAAGCCAAAGCCATCCCAGTTTCAGTAAGCTTAACTAGGGAATTCAAACAATCAGGGCTGTAGCAGGGGTGTCTGATTTGGCAGGCTGAGCTGATCAGGGCCAGGCTGTCTCCTGCTTGGCCCCTGCAAGGCAATGCTTTGGGGCTTGTGCTATTTAGTGCCATTTGCCCATCACCCTTCTGCAGAGCACTTTGGAGACACTGCAGCTCTGCAGGAGTGGAGTAGCAGACATGTGCCAAGCAGAGTGGAGAAAAAAGTGAACTATTTCCTTAAAGCCTCACTTAGGACATTTGTACATGTGTAACAGGGATTATTCAGGGGCTTACATGTCCATGGGCTCTTCTGGGAAATGCTGAGCTCAATGTCAGATCTGCTCAATTTTACATTTTCAGTGTTCCTTACTGATTGTACCAGACAGTCCACACAACCTAGCGCTTAAGGAAACCTTCACTCTCCAAATCACTCCTCAGTAATGATAAAATGAGGCTCATTTAAGTTTTGGCTGATGGACATACTCCTTTGCTTCATAGCAATTCCTTAGTCATTCAAAATCTGATACCAGAAACAACAGACTATGAAACAGAGCTTCCCTAGCAGATAGGTTTTATATGCATAAGAAAATAATTGTATGCTAAATAAAGTAATTGCCACTTTCAGTAATTCAGTAATAGCACTTGCAAAATTCAATACATTTTAAGGCTATCCCACTGAAATACTAGAGAAAGAGATCACTGATTTAAAAAAATCTAAAATTAAATACTAACATACTTTCATCCACTAATATTCCATTCTATATCATGAAAACATATTAAAACATATTAGAAACATATAGAACTGAGAACTCACAGTAACAAGTACAATCAGGAAATACACAGAAAATAAAAGGAGAATATGCATAGGATAAAGGCAGGAGGATTTAAGAGTAAGGTCTCATTCAGGATTTCAGAGCTGAAGGTGCAATAATGAAAGTATGATTTTATAATCCTCCAACACCTTGGCATTATTCTGAAGTAAATCTATGAAGGCATAAGTAAGCGAAGGCAGTGTGATCTCTTTGCTGATTAAAGTGATCCAACACTGAGTTCAGATATAGGGTGGGTTGGGTTTAGGGAAACTAGGCCAGTGGTAGCTGGGAGCACATGGAGCATTCATCCTCACCTGGCACAGGAAAGGGCCAAGGATTAGAAGGATTGAGATCAAGGGAGACAGTTTATGTGTGAGGAAGACTACAACCAGGCTTGCTAAACAACACACAGACCATGATCTGCATCACTGCAAAATGTTCACTTCTCAGCTAATGGAACATATGTGTGTCCCTCAAGACACTGCATTTTGTACCTCTTCACTCCTCTGATATTTCAAAGACATGAACTTTTCCAAGAAATGAACATAGAATATATGGAAATGTGTAAAAATTTGAAACAGCAAATGCTTTGTATGTGCTGTGAATGTTTTTTAAGGGATATCTCCTAAATGTTTCACATATGAGACCAAAACCCTGCTACATTCACAGGAGAACACCACAATTCAAAGTCTTTCATTCTGAATGGTGATCCAGGTTGAACACAAGCAGCATTTGCTCCTGAATACTGATGTTGAACCTTTCTGGAGACAGCCCACACCAAAAAGTTCTAATGCCAATCTAAATAGCTGTTACCTTTGGCAGGAAGACAATGAACATGAATTTATCCTCACATACTACAAATCACTCACAAAATACACTTGAGGCTGGTGTTTGCCAGCCAGTTAAGTTACTGGGCCAGTATGCTCTGTAGTGGGTGTGGGCCAGGAACATTGTGCTCCTGTGCTGTCAGCCAGCACCCCCAGAGCACAGGTACTCAAGGGACCTCCTGCAAACACACATTCTGTGGGTGTAGTACAGTAAATTCCCACACACACCAGCTTGGGAAAAACTGAGCATACTTTAGCTGGAGATCACCCAGTTACTCACTGTAAATTTTTTAAATTGTATCTGCGCTTTGCTTAGTGCAATTTGGGTTGTTTTAAAGGCATTTTGTCTCATCTAATTCTCTACTTAAGAGAAAAGCCTGGAATTCTAAATCACAGTCATTAGCACAGCTCACCAAGGTCATAATCTCACATAACCTGTTTTGCTCCTGAAGACAGCTCTGAGGGCTCAACTGCCTGCTCTGAGTCAGCTCCCTTTTCTTCAAGAATAGGATGTTAACACAGCAACAACATTGTTTTTGCTTGAAGTAAGGTATTGCTGTTCACCAGGGGAGGGTTTGGCAATAATTGCTTCTTATGTAAACAAGCACAAATGAATGATGTTTTCTGGAGACCTGAATAAAAGTCTTGCTAATTATTTGCAAAGATGTATGGATGTAAAATCTCAGGTCTGATAAATATTGAGTCATTATACACCTTAAGTTCTAATTCATCTCTTATGTTTAAAGAATAAAGCAATAGTGTTGTATTACGTGGATGTGTTAGAAATGTCTACAAACTATAGGGCTAGTTTATTGTCCAGTATTATTAGAATATATTAGAGCTCAATTTTTTCAAGAGATTAAGTCTGCAATAGACAAGTAGACTACTCAGCTGACACTGTAATTACTGTGATATAAAGGTCGTGGTGAATAATGAGTGTTGTTGCTGAAAGTATATTGTGGAATAATGAATCAATGTGTGAAATCTGGATACCTTCAGGATAGGATCAGCCAGAAGAACTGCCATTAGGTGTTATTTGCTTTGTTCTATCTGAGGCAAACAAAACATGGTACAAACCATTAAGAACTCATATTTATTAAGAAACTTACTTTGAAATGCTTTCAACTCTCCTTACTAGGTCCTTATTTGACTTGTGCAAGGAATATCAGATTTTATAGCAATGTAACGTTTCCTCTGACTATCTGAAAGGACAAAACTCCTGAAAAAAAGATGTTGAACTGTTCCATCTTTATTTCTATACTTAACAGCTTGCAACGCTAATTCATGAAGCCTTTTATACTTATTACTCCATCCATCCCCTCCTCAGTACCCAGCACTGAAGGTAACAATCAACATCACAGTCATTACACCATAAAAGGAGCAGTTATTTTTTAAGTGAGGAAAAATCCAGCTTGCAGTTTGATCTTAGAAATTCACTGTACTATTCTGCAAACACGATCATGCAGTGTGGAACAGATCTACACCCCATCACCCTTATTTAATAGTTTGATATTGTATTTAGTAATGTCTTTTGCCTAGAGGAATACTAAACAGCCACAATCAAATGATCTCCCAACCTCCTGAAGACACCACACCCAAAGCTCTTCTAGCCCTCACAGTCTGTCTTGGGGAAGCACACAGTTTTCCTATGTTTCATTTGCCAGAGACAAGTNTAAAGGTAAGGGCTCCTACAGAGTAAATAGCATGCTTTAGTAATGTAAATATGGATATATGACAAAGTACATACTATAGTGCACTGGTACGTAATTAGTCTATACTTGATTATTTTGCCTTACAGAGTTTCAACATATATATATATATATATATATATATATGCTATGGCTATATATAGGGGATTGGCTAACCTAAGTCCCACAAAAGTCATGTTTGAGGTGCCAGCTGCAGGGCAGCCCAGCTGTGGCCAGCTGGAAATGCAGGCAGGAGAACTGCCACTGATATTTCAAGAAGATATTGTGTTTCAGCAAGAGCTCAACAAAACTGGCACTGGGGAAGGGCAGGTAATCCTCCTGTTGAATTAAATGTTTGGGTCCCCTGAAAGTTCTGATTTTCCCCTTTCTGCAAGAGCTGTAGACATCAAGTACAACTTTTTCTGGAGCAGGCTGTTGCCAGCATGTAACTCACAAAATCACTCAACTGAGCTGCTGTAACCCCGCTCTCCATCGTCCCCAGTGCTTGTTGTGCTAAATGGAACACAGCCCTTGATCTCACAGCAGTTGTGCTAGACTGGGATCAAAGTCTAGCAGCTGGCAAATTAGCATGTGGGACTCCAGTCATGAGGAAAAGGCCTTTTCATACTTGAAAAACAACATGCATACCTCTGCTGCCATGTAACAGAAAACATAGTTATGGTTAGATACGTGATGATGAGTAACAAGGATACAGATCACTGGCTCTTGAGTGCATGGGAATGTGTTCACATCATCCAAAATCCTGACAGTGCCAGGATTCATCACTTGCTTTTTAGTGACACCTCCCCCTACGTACTTTTATTTATCTGTCATGAGCTAAAATTTCAAAATGTGGCAGTACAAGCTAGTTATGGATGTCCTGAACTGACAAGTTATTACAGAAAGCCAGATATGTATAAAAAATGGGAAGTTCATGCATGTGTACCCTGCTTTGTCAACACTACTTGTGGTAACAGCCTCTCTACATGACAGGTTTGGTGATCACCTCTCACCAACTGCATTCCAGGACTCTTAGCCTGGCCAGGAGATGGCTGACAGCTTCTGCTCAAATAAGACTAGGAGGGGAGTTAAAACTGACCCAGCTTCTTCAGGGCTTGGTGGCCCTGAGCAGCTCTTGCTCTTGATTTTCAGTCAGTCCTTTGGTGGGTGATGAGGAACACAGGACAGTGGGCCTTTGATGTCGTTGGCAGTGGTAATTCTGGGACCTGCAGCCAGTGTTGCAGGGTGACAATTCTCACTGGGATCAGTGCAGGCATTGCTGCTCCCCAAAGCCAGTTATTTTAAGTCACATCTAAACAAGGAATTATCAGCTTAAGATCAGCCTTTCTCCCCTGCAGGTTCAATTAGATGCAATACTTGGTAACTGAAAAGCAAAATCACATCCCTCTCACTTGAGCCAGACTGCTCTTGGCTTCAGTGGGTGTTGGCTGCTGCTGAACTGAAGAATTCACAGCCTGGCCAGAGGTATGTGGGTAAATACCTGGGAGGCTGACATGCCCTGTGTGCCTGTTTGCTTCAGCAGAGGCACAGCAGCCTCATTTCAGACACTTCCCTGCATGCCAGTGCCTGACATCCCTGCCTGTGGGAGGGCAGGTGACTCTGCACCATTTCTTGTACCACCTGCCTGGCACCACCATGCTTTCTGGTGGTGGCTGTTTGCCTTCTCTCTTACTCATCTCCTGAGCAAAATTAAAGCAACACATCACCAGAAACTACCACTGGACTCTACACCTCAGTGCTGGCCCCATGCATGCTCCTTCTTCCCTCCATACTCTGCATTTGCAGTGGGCATTTGCTGCTCCAGCCATTGCTGAAATAACAGAAGCACATCTGCACCAGCAGTCTGCATTACTGCTATAATGCAAGCAGAGACTAAAAGCCCATTGCAGACAAGGTCTTAGAAACTTGAAGAGGCTTGCAATAAAGGAAACAAAACAAAAATGCTCTTAACACATCTATGGGATTTTTTTCTGTGAAACTGTTTTTATGAGGTTGAGTTTTTTTATTTCATTGCTAGGTCCCTATGCAATATTATTACCCATTAAATAAAAAGATTTACATACCAAAACAGAAAGACATACTGTATTTACTAACAACCAAAGCCCAACACCTTTATAGGTTACCAGACCTAGCTCAGGAAACTTCTTTCTGGGCTGTAGGGCTAAGCACCAGCCAGGTGCTGACAGACATTAGAGACACCTGGGCAGTGATGGCCAGCTCCAGAGTGAAGCTAAGCACTCCTTTTCCCACTGCTGCANTTTCTGGAGCAGGCTGTTGCCAGCATGTAACTCACAAAATCACTCAACTGAGCTGCTGTAACCCCGCTCTCCATCGTCCCCAGTGCTTGTTGTGCTAAATGGAACACAGCCCTTGATCTCACAGCAGTTGTGCTAGACTGGGATCAAAGTCTAGCAGCTGGCAAATTAGCATGTGGGACTCCAGTCATGAGGAAAAGGCCTTTTCATACTTGAAAAACAACATGCATACCTCTGCTGCCATGTAACAGAAAACATAGTTATGGTTAGATACGTGATGATGAGTAACAAGGATACAGATCACTGGCTCTTGAGTGCATGGGAATGTGTTCACATCATCCAAAATCCTGACAGTGCCAGGATTCATCACTTGCTTTTTAGTGACACCTCCCCCTACGTACTTTTATTTATCTGTCATGAGCTAAAATTTCAAAATGTGGCAGTACAAGCTAGTTATGGATGTCCTGAACTGACAAGTTATTACAGAAAGCCAGATATGTATAAAAAATGGGAAGTTCATGCATGTGTACCCTGCTTTGTCAACACTACTTGTGGTAACAGCCTCTCTACATGACAGGTTTGGTGATCACCTCTCACCAACTGCATTCCAGGACTCTTAGCCTGGCCAGGAGATGGCTGACAGCTTCTGCTCAAATAAGACTAGGAGGGGAGTTAAAACTGACCCAGCTTCTTCAGGGCTTGGTGGCCCTGAGCAGCTCTTGCTCTTGATTTTCAGTCAGTCCTTTGGTGGGTGATGAGGAACACAGGACAGTGGGCCTTTGATGTCGTTGGCAGTGGTAATTCTGGGACCTGCAGCCAGTGTTGCAGGGTGACAATTCTCACTGGGATCAGTGCAGGCATTGCTGCTCCCCAAAGCCAGTTATTTTAAGTCACATCTAAACAAGGAATTATCAGCTTAAGATCAGCCTTTCTCCCCTGCAGGTTCAATTAGAGGCAATACTTGATAACTGAAAAGCAAAATCACATCCCTCTCACTTGAGCCAGACTGCTCTTGGCTTCAGTGGGTGTTGGCTGCTGCTGAACTGAAGAATTCACAGCCTGGCCAGAGGTATGTGGGTAAATACCTGGGAGGCTGACATGCCCTGTGTGCCTGTTTGCTTCAGCAGAGGCACAGCAGCCTCATTTCAGACACTTCCCTGCATGCCAGTGCCTGACATCCCTGCCTGTGGGAGGGCAGGTGACTCTGCACCATTTCTTGCACCACCTGCCTGGCACCACCATGCTTTCTGGTGGTGGCTATTTGCCTTCTCTCTTACTCATCTCCTGAGCAAAATTAAAGCAACACATCACCAGAAACTACCACTGGACTCTACACCTCAGTGCTGGCCCCATGAATGCTCCTTCTTCCCTCCATACTCTGCATTTGCAGTGGGCAGGCATTTGCTGCTCCAGCCATTGTGTACTTGGTGGCAGCACATCTGCACCAGCAGTCTGCATTACTGCTATAATGCAAGCAGAGACTAAAAGCCCATTGCAGACAAGGTCTTAGAAACTTGAAGAGGCTTGCAATAAAGGAAACAAAACAAAAATGCTCTTAACACATCTATGGGATTTTTTTCTGTGAAACTGTTTTTATGAGGTTGAGTTTTTTTATTTCATTGCTAGGTCCCTATGCAATATTATTACCCATTAAATAAAAAGATTTACATACCAAAACAGAAAGACATACTGTATTTACTAACAACCAAAGCCCAACACCTTTATAGGTTACCAGACCTAGCTCAGGAAACTTCTTTCTGGGCTGTAGGGCTAAGCACCAGCCAGGTGCTGACAGACATTAGAGACACCTGGGCAGTGATGGCCAGCTCCAGAGTGAAGCTAAGCACTCCTTTTCCCACTGCTGCATTAAAACCAGCATGAGTAAACCCCCTGCCCCACAAGTCAGCACATCTCTGCTAACATCTGGATGAAGTGGATGAAGCCTTCACTCTATATCCAAATACCTCTGGAGCTGAGGTGGGTGCAGATCCAGCAGTGGCTCACTTGTCTTGCTGAAATCCATGACGTTGCTCCTCAGCTTCCTTGCAGCATTCCTGGCCCACATCTGAGGCTGCAGCTCCACCAAGCCTCTCCTCCAGCGTGTGGGGCTCCCCAGACTCCCCAGGACCCTGCTCAGCTGCTGTGCCCTCAGCTCTGGTCAGCCCTCACAGCTGGCTATGGCTGCCACACTCCTCTGGCTATGGCTGCCTTGCCAGCCAGATTTCTGGAATGATTCAGCTCAGGGAATAAACAAAATGCAGTTTCCTCCCTGGGGGAGAGGCATGAGCAGCAGGTGAGCAGTGAGAATACCAGCAGCCTGCTGTCACAGCCCAAGACTGTCATTAGCTTACACCACATGTAATTAAAGCCACAAATCAGTCACACTGAATTAATTTTTTCAGTCCTCATTCACTTGCTTTTAGTGGCGGGGAATCATTTGAAAGCAGCTGAAATCACAGCATCGGGTCACCTAACTACACATGGGTTTCAGCTGTGGAGTCAGATTCCAGGTATGTATTCTTCAAACTTAAAATCAGAAAACCTCTGTCAGACCCCTTTCCAGTTCTTTGTGTCTATTTCTTCTGTTGCAAAGATTTGTTGGGAATTACTGATAAGTCAGGAAATGTTTGAGGTATCTGAGCAGAACAGAAATCCAGGTGAATCCTGTGTATATATAAATTTTAAAATGCTCCATTTAATCTCACCATTATTGCTGTACTAAGTGTAATAGTTTTGAGAATCTAGATATGCACTTCATGTAAAAAAATGGAACAAGTCTGAGACTGATGATGAGAGTGCTGATGGAACTAATGCACACTTAAAAAGAAGAACCGTGCATTCAGTATTAATTTGATCTGAGCTATTGTAGAGCAATCACAGCCCTCAGATTGCTTTATACTCTAGTAAGTTAGACTTAAGTGCTTCATGAGAGAATTAGGAGAATCCAAGATATTAAAAGCATCATTCAAAATTTCTAAGAGCTATTAGGAGTGGAAATCACTACAGAAGGTTCTGTCATTTCATTACATATATGCACACACACATACATGTAGAACTACTTAGTTACTCAATAATTAACTTCTTGTATCTCCCATCCATTGTAGCTCATTTGCTGCAATCCCCTAATCCAAAATAAGGGTGGTTATACATCCCTTTTCAAACATTAACTGGACCTGGGGATTATGTTCTAATTCTTTGTATTTCAAATGTTCATAAAATATTGAAATAGGAGATGTAGCTGTCTGCTGTAGAGAAATCATGTTTTACCTAAGCTCAGACTATTTTTTAAACAATACTATTTATTTCAATACCTGATAAATTCAAATATATTGCCAGTGAACACATAATAGAAAGCTATTTTTTTCTGTTGGAAATTTAATTGAAAGTTATCCCAAGTAATAATGAAAGCCCATAGCAGCACTGGCATCACATCAAACAGTGCTGGTGCATTACAAAGGCACCTCTGTACTGTTCATGATCAGAGAAAAGATGAAGTGATACAAAGGCCCGGCTGGGGTTTTTTTAATAAATTCTGGCAACAAGGTTACAACTCTGGACAGTGGCCAAGAGTTTTCATGAGCAGTTTTCATGTGCGATCAAGGGTATGGCTTAAAGCAGAGAAGGAATCAAATGCTCCTTTGCAGCCAGGGCTGGAGAGGGCACAAGCCAGCAGGTGGCCACAGTGGAGCCCAGCAACCACAACTGGGGCCAGTTGTACACTATGCTCCAATTAATTTTCATATATATTTTTTAATGCAAGTGATTAAAAGCACAGCTGTCCCTCTGCACTGCTCAGTGACAGCTGGTTTTGCCTTCTCCCAGATTAAGTAAAGCCAATCAGTCTCCAGAGCCCACTGAGACCCCTTCCCAGTGATGTCAGCGCCTGGCTCAGCCCCACTGCCGCTCTGCCCTCTGACTGGGGGCAGCGGGTGACTCCGGGGGGACACACCATGGCAAGGGCCATGCAGAGGCCCTTGTGAGACAGGCTGAGCTGGGGAGGCTGTGCCTGACCCTGAGCCACCACAGGGCAGAGCAGCCCTCCCGTGGCGTGGGCGGGGCAGGAGCGGCAGCAGGCTGAACAGGAATTGTGAATGGAGCAGAAAACATCGTACCCAAGATGGCCTTTGAGGAGCACCTCAAATCTCAGCACACAGCTGAAAGGACACCCTGTCACAAATACCACTCTGCCTTAAGCAAAGAAGTTGTGTTTGTGTCAGAAAGGGTCACAGGGGTCCTGCAGTATGAATCTTCATTGGAAGCAATATCAGATGTTTTTGATGAAACTGTGTAAAAACTGTAATGGCATGTGATTAGCAATTTCACAGGGAAAGGATCAATTTCATGCTCTTCTCTATATTTTCTAGCTCTTACCATCCTGCACTGTGAAATCCTAGACAGCAAACAGCAATATTAGAATATCCTTCCAATACTGAAAAGGATACATCACCTATGTTAGCAAAATTTGTAATAATGCCATACAAATATCAAGCAGTTCATCATTATTATTCAGCTGCCATCATGAAGGACTTAAGACAAATAGTGTAATAAACAGTTTTAGAACTGGTAATTTCCATGCAGGTGTCCAAACCAGTTAGGCTTTTTCCCAAAGGTTCAGAGTGCCAGGCTATCATCAAACAAAATCAGGTGAAGAGATTCTTGTAGAAACAAGACATGGGGTTTAGTATTCCAGTTCTAAAACAATTAGTTGAACTTCAAAGTCATTTCATGTTATTACTTTCATACTTTTGGTTTTGTTCTTTTAAGTGGGGATCATTTTCTTGTAGTATTTTATTTTACTAATGTAAATAATGTATCCACTTAATTTTTCCATCTCTTATAGAAAAGAGCATATATGGAGTTTATACCAGATTTTAAAACACAAATTATTGTCTAAAAGAGGAATCTATGAACTCTCCCTTCTATGAAAGAAAATTTCAGCACTCAGAAAAGAAGATCCAGGTTGATGACAGTATCACTTGATAGTTTTACCTCCACTGACAGCATTCTCAGACTGAGATAAGAATCAGAGCACTTCACACCCATGAGTGGTTTTCTTCAGAGGGGAATGAGATTCTCAAGATACTCCAGGTAGGGCTGCTCACCCTGCAGCGAGGGTCAGGGTTTGAGCACTGGATTTTGAGAGACAAGCAACTTCAGCCTCTAAATTCCTTATTCTCTTCTAGGTTTTACACCAGTGTTTGTACAGACTGATTCCAGATGCCACGGGGGATGCAGTTCTTCCTGCCAGTGAGTGCCAGCAGGATTTGGGATCCTTCCAGCCCTTTGCAGCAGTAGATACCTGGGAAGCAGTTATCATGCTGTGCCACAGAATTTAACCCAGGCATAGAGGATGAGGGTCCGTTCCCAATCCCAAGGCAATCAGTTAATGAACTCTGATTTGTTTATTACAAAATGGTTAGTCCTTTGTCAACCTGCTCCCTGTTTGCCAACCCACTGTCCTGGCTTCTAGACCATGTTGAGACTACTGGGCCAGACCTACTGCTAGCTGGTTAAAAGGACTGAGGACAATTTTCCCTTTTGTATTTGCTTTCACATGCTTCAGGCAAATTGTTGCACCATCAGCACCTGTAAGCGGAATCCTCTTGAGCTGATTATTCCTTGGCAGTAACTTCTCCCAGGGTCACTACAGGTTTTCAAGACTGAATGCCTCTCTGATGTGCTTCATGCCCCCAGGGTTTGTGACACTGCTCTGAGGTCCATCATACCTCAGGGTTCTGTTTACTTCAGCAGTGCACATTTCTCAATAGCTCCTAAGGAATCTGCATTGCTATGGGACTATTTGGGTGATGAGAAAATTCGCAGTGCTTTGCTCTGAAATGTCTGAAGACAACACATCCAGAAAGGCAAAAAGATCTCAAGAACACATTCCTGTGAGGTTTGCAGAAGGACCCTGAGTCTGCAAGTCAAACAAACAAGAAACCCACAGTGGTCTGTGAGTCAGACTGGATCAACCCTTTTTCCTCAAGGTGTAGAAATTTCAGCTGACCTGCTGGTGACTCTTCTCTTTTGTCTCATGTAAAAGTAAAACAAGCTCCACACAAGACCCAGGATAAGACGCTGTATAGTGGGAAAGTGAAATCTCAAGTTTTCCTGCTGACTTTGAGACCTTTCCCCTGGCACCATATGTTTTCAAAGAAAGAGAAATTGCTCCAGGCCAATGTATTTCAGCCTTCCCTGCTGTTCCTCTGATTCAAAGCAGATCTGAATTGGCTGCATCAGATAAATTAAAGAGTGAAGAGAAAAGGCACAATCCTTTGGACTTGTTTCTATATAGTGCTTCTTGGGATGGATGCCTTAAAGTCAACAGACATTTGGCCACTGACCAGAATCCAGTACTCAAGGACAGTGGAGATTATGGAGATATCTACATTTTGGTTCAGCTTAGGGTTGCACATTTGAACTGAATCTCCCAAGCAGAGCAGTAAGACTTAGTTAAAGATATGATTCCTGATGAGTAAAAACTATAAAGCTGAAGGAATAAATTCCTAGGTACAGCTTCGCTTCTCACATAGGAATAACAGAACACAGGACTAGAAATAGAGTCATTTCTTCCACAGTTGTGTGGGTTCAGTGAGAGCTGTGGATACTAGTGCCCATCCTGCCTTTTCAACACCTGCATGAGCCTTGACTCCTGAAAAAACGACAACAGCTATTTCATTGTGACCCTGTGTGCTTCCTCTCTCCTGCTCACTGTTTCCAGCTGAAATTTCATCTTTCTTTCCTTCTCCCCAACTTCCCCCACTCGGTGCTGTGCCCAGCCTATAGAGGCCCTACACCACATATACAGGACAGGCTGCAATTCAAAGGCCGAAAGTTGCTAAAGCGCTTATGCAAGTTAATTACTGTGCCTGCTTAATCCCATGTAATGCAGATTAGTGCTGTCAGCTCCTGTTGGAGAGCAGTTGATGTAACAGGGCTGGCCCTTCCACAGGGAAACCAGAGGAGATGCTGGTGCTGAGGAGATGCTGACCAGTGCTGGGAACAGAAACCTCTTGTGCTGCTCCCCAGCTGCTGTCAGAATGGAGCAGTCGGGCACAAAAGCTGGATATGAAAACCAGGCAAGTTTAGAAATGATATCACTCTCCTCATTTAAAGAGGAAATTGCCAGCTTTGACCCCGTGCCCCACTTCTCCACCTTGTGATGAAAAATTTTCAGTTCCAGAAGACAGATGCACAAGACATCCTTACATCAAGACATGAGCCATGGTGAACTCAAGCCACTAGACCCTACTTACATATCAAACAAAAAATCCTAATACATGTTTCCTTCAAAATGAACACCAAGAGGTCACAGAAAACCAGCCAGTTTGAAAGGCCTCTTGTCCCTCCGGGCAGGAGAAGATGGAAAGCTGGAGGGAGACCTTCCTGGGAACTTGCACTTCTCTCAGTTTGAGTCCAATCTAACAGGATTAATTTACAGCCATTACTCAGGTGAAATGCCCTTTGGCAGCAAGGTGTGTTTACATAGGGCCTGCTTATTCCCCTATGTGAGTGCACATACACTGTGTTCAGATGGCTCGTCCCAAAAATTAACGGCATGTTGTATTTCAGGATTTCAGCTTTTCCTGTTCTAAAGAGTGAATTAATATGGGTTGTCTTGATTTGTAAGAGGTAGCCAGGAGTACAGCATTTCACATGACACCATTGGTAACCCAGCTACACTAATAACATCCATTTTCTCGACCCACACATTATATGACAGTTAAGCAAATATTTTCCACCTCAGCAGGTTTTACGGTCAAATTAGAGATTTTTCTCTTTCTGGTTCATGGCTGATAAAACTTTGACTGATGGAAGTAATAATGACAGAATATGTGATAAGGTGGTCTGCCACTGGCTGAGAGTCAGGGCACGAGACACTAAACTTCCTTTAAAAGCCCTTTTTATTTCACATGACTTACAGATGCAGTAAAATTTGATTATTTTTAAAAGGGTATAATCTAATCTAAATCACATCAATCCTTTGTTTACATTAGAAATCTAAGTCATTTATATTTTGAAAAATTAGATTTTGCAAGCAAAAAAATATGAGAGTTCAAAGGCTTAAACATTTATTTCACAGATTTTTTTATTCTTTTTTGTTGAAGATCAAAAAGTTACATATTTCAACAGCTTCCAGAGCAGCAATGGTTATGTTACTTTTTCTGTGCCTTCCTTCTTCCTCCCAGCCTCAGGAATTAAAATGTCAGGCTACAAAGCCAGATGCAGACAGAATATTTTTCAGGTGAGACACTGAATCAGAAGGGAAACAGGCAGCGAATAAAGGCACTGGAGCAGCAGCACCTTCCCGGCACGGAACGCGGGCAGCGGGGAGGCAGAGCCCGCCTTCGGCTCCACAGAGCCCGAGCAGCCCCGGCGCCACAGCTCCGCCTGGCAGCAGGGGGGGACGAGGACGAGGACGAGGAGGAGGAGGTCGTATCCTCCGCTGTCCCCTCTCATCCCTCCTGCCTCCCCTTCCTGCTCGGCGAGGGGGAAACAGGGAAGCGCTCTGCAGCCGGGCACCGTCGGCCACGACTTCGTCCCCGCGCGTTAGCGGGAGCGAGCACGTGCCTAAATCCTGATACCCAGGGACGGAGCATCGCACCGTCTCCCGTCCCCTGGAGCCGAGCACCGGCCGCTCCCCGGAGCGCCCCGGCCCCGAGCCCCGGG
>VZRH01007070.1:1532795-1557848 GCA_013397555.1 Urocynchramus pylzowi | reverse complement strand
CGCAGCTCAGTCCTCCCCGCGGGGCTCTGTCCTCCCCGCGGAGCTCCGCCCGTGCACCCCGCGGAGCTCTGTCCTATCCGCGCAGCTCTGTCCTCCCCGCGGAGCTCTGTCCTCCCCGCGGAGCTCCGCCCGTGCACCCCGCGGGGCTCTATCCTCACTCGCGGAGCTCTGTCCTCCCCGCGGATCTCTATCCTATCCGCGGAGCTCCGCCCGTGCACCCCGCGGGGCTCTGTCCTATCCGCGCAGCTCTATCCTCCCCGCGCAGCTCTATCCTCCCCGCGCAGCTCTATCCTCCCCGCGCAGCTCCGCCCGTGCACCCCGCGGGGCTCTGTCCTCACCGCGGGGCTCTGTCCTCCCCGCGCAGCTCTATCCTCCCCGCGCAGCTCCGCCCGTGCACCCTGCGCAGCCCAGTGTTCCCTACGTTTTTGAATCTTTAAAAGTCAGTGCTGTGTCACTCAACAGAAGCACCACTGAAATGAGAAATAGCATAAATTTTAGCAATAAATCAATCGCCTGGCTTCCGTTTTAACGTGGACCTCAGTGCGTTTTCAAGCACACACATACCCGTATTATTACGTGTAAGACTTAGCCCTAAACGATTTCCCTTGGAAAACTCTGTAATTCACCTCTCTAGAGGACAGCCTCTGTTCTGCAAATAGGGAGAATGCCAGATTTCCAGGTAACACCCCCATTCCCTAGGATGAAATACTGCTTGCTAACTGCAGAAGGGAAAGGTGAGCCCACTGCTGGTTCATGCTAGCCGAGGAACGCTCACAGCCAATGTGACAGGCTCTTGGACTGCTCATTAAATTTCATCATAGCCATTCCAAAAAGCAATGGGGCTCCATTTGTGCCAGAGGGAAATTTAACTGAAAATAAATTGGACAAAAAGGTGTCAGGTGGTCAACAGTTTTAGTTGTAACTACTGTCCAAAATGGAAAAAGATCAAGGCTAGATGTCCACCAAATTGGGCAACAAGTATTTCTTGATCCAGAATGCTTTAAGGGAGTCTCTTCCTCTTTTGCACTAGAAAATGCTTTCCCCAAGCTTGTGCTATTTGTGAAACTTGATGTTAGGGTATGAAAAGCAGCCATAAAGGATATGGCTCCTCACCTGTGGTTCTTAGGTACTTTTTAAAATGGATATATTTCTCAGCATATGACTACATTAAGCAAATCTATTTCCCCCTTTTTTCCCCCCCTCCTCATCCTTTTCTGCAGCTCTATTCTGTCTATTAAACTGGGAAAATACAAGGGAATTCTGGGATCTGCACTGTAGGCACTGCTCGAGCTGTTCAGCTGTCATGAATTGATACCAACCTTAAAAAACCTCAGCTGAAACACCATCTCCATCCCTCAGGCCACCCAACTGCCTTCAGAATGCACTGAGGCTGGCTGAGGAGGTAACATCACTTACCTATCACAAGCAATGGTGACGAGTGCTGCTGCAGCACCTTGGGAAGCATGAACGTCCAGCTCCTCTCCATTCCTTGTTTTTCTGCATTTCTTGCTTTACAGGTATAACTTGCTTCTTTTTTTGTATTTCAGCAAAACCAGGATGTGATGTTGATCCATTGATGAACCATGACACAGCTCCAATTTACACACGTGCACACACATAATGGGGCTACTTCAAAACAATTTAAGGCTACTTTTAACCCATTTTTCCTCTTTATACTCTTCTGAGATGCAAGGTGGCATCATTCCATATAAAAAAGTATTTAGCTAGTAACAAAATACAATTATCCTTTGCCAGTCTTTGGAATTGATAGCTGTCACTACAGCTGATAGTGCTGCATTAAGCTGCTGTACTTTAAAACAAACAAACAAACAAATCCCATTAAATACATCACTCTTGTCAGGTGGGTGGTTTTCCTCTTCCCAACAGACAAAAGTAATCCATTTTTAGCTCCAAGCAGCTGTTTAGCTCCCCAGTTCCTAGAGTGAAGCAGAGCCTCTGTTCTAGGGTACTAAGATTTGGACTCCATGCAACTTTCACTTAAAATTCAAACCTTTCTTCAAACTGAAGTTGCATTAATCTCCAAAAGCTGTTATTTCACCAGTTCCTCAGAAGATTGGCCACCCTCCCATGCTCCAGCATCCCTGCTGTGCCCCCTTGGCACTGACTGAGGGCTGCTGCAGCCCAGCCCTCCCCTGCTGTGGGTCACTTCTCCCTCAGACCCTCTGGAACCCCATCAGGAACCTGGCTTCAGGTTCTCCTCAGGACGCTGCAGCAAGCAATCCATCCAGATTTCTGTGTGATGTGAGCACAGCCTGACAGCCTTAATGTGACCCCTGGAGTTCAGCCAGGATCCTCACCCAACAACAGCAGTGAATTCCAGTACCTGAATTCCAGTCAGCACAAGCCCACTTTGGTACAAACCTTTATTATCTCACACCTCCTTGCCACAGCTATCATTGAAACAACTGACATTCATATTTTACAGGTACCATAAAAAGTTACAAAGTGTAAATTATGCCACGTAGTTCACAAAGTAAAAATACTCGAGGGTTGACTTTCTGTCAGTGGAATTTGGCACAGAGGCGTTCACACACGAGGGAACAGGCAGGAACTTCATCCTGAGCGTGTCAGGCAGGCAGTGTTTGCACTGGTTAGAGGCAGAGCTTCTCCTGGGTGGCTGGCTTCCTTGGATTACCTGTGGCATTAAAAGGCACAAAGAGGAACACCCCAGGAAGCAGGCCCCAGGCAGTGTGGCATCCCACCAGGATCTGAGTGCTGCCCAGCTCTTCCCGTTGCAGCTGGGGGAGGGTGTGTCCCCATTCCTACCAGCTCCTTGCTCTTGCCTTGTCCAGCATGAACTGCAGCTGGAGCCTCTCGCTCCAACAACCATGGGCAGCTTCCTCGTGCCTGCAGCAGTGCTGGCAGTGGTGCCTGTGGTGGCCAGAATGGGGCTGTGGCTGCCAGGGCTCTGGCCTTTAGGCTCAGGCTTGCAGGGCTGCTTTACAGAGCCACACACTAACACAGAGGTAAATATTTCAGATGACACCATGTCTGTCACATTTAGAGACACAAGCTCTATTTTAAAATAGTCCTGGGTACACTAGACAATTGGTTAATAAAATGTAGTTTGGAAGGACCATCATAAGCAATATGCAGTGGTAACTGAGCAACAATAAATATTTGAGTTATTTGGAGATTTTGTTGGTTTGTTATTTTTTGTTGGGTTTTTTTAGTTTTTGGGGTTTTACCATCTCCATTGTTACAAAGCAATGACAGTATCAGTAGCCATAGCAACACCATCCCTACTTGTTCTACCTGAGCCAGTTATGGGTGGTACAGAGAGGCCACACATAATTTCCTCATGGAATTCAGAGGAAAGCCTGTTTATAGGATACCCTTTTGACCAGATATTGTCCCAAAATCAAAACCTTATAAGTTTTGATTAATTTAATCAACAAAAAAACATTGTTACTTTCCATCCTCAACCCAATGCTAATATTTTTAAATTTACAGCCCAATTTTCTGTATCATTAAGGTAATGGAAAAAGAACAGACTGAGAATGAGAGGAAATATCTCATTAGAGCAGATGATCTTGGAGAGCACAGTCAGACAGGCTCCAAATCCTTCTTTCATGAATAATCCTCCCTACTCATCAGGGCAGGCAATAAAGAGTCAAATCCAAAGGAAATTTCACATAGTTGGCCAAGAAAGAGCAACTGTTCAGGGATCATCACTTTGTACAATCCTCAGGACAGAGACCTCTTCCCAGGTAACAAACCTGCCATGTCCAACCTCCCTAGAAACACTCCCTTTCCAGAGCTGAACCAGTCCTGATCTTAAGCTGGTGTCAAACATGCACAGCCACAGTGCTTCCTCTTCTCAAACCCTGCTCCTAACCCCATTTTTGCTGAATGATAAGACACCACTCAGTATTTTCCATGCAGAGAGACCAGAGACCTCAATCCAGGGAAAGGTGGGCAGAAAGTGAGGAAGCAAGATGCCTGCACCACAGTGATCAGCAGTGATCAGCAAAGGCGTGGGAAGGGAGGGCAAGCACAATGGCACCAAGAAGGCTCAGGTAGAGGTGAATTGTGGGCACGTTGACAGCAGTCTGCCAGGGAAGAGGGGCTTCTTCAGGCATTACAAATTCCTGTTCCCCGGATGTTTGTGTCATTGTAGAGAAAATGAGAGCAGGACTCGGTGTTGGCTCAGTGTTGTTTACATCCTGATGACAAATAGGCACTAGAAGGAAGAGCCCTCTTAAGGAAACCAGCTTGTTGCTGGAGGGTTTTTTGGAGCACATGCATCTGCTCTGTCTGGCAAATACTTGTTTGGTTTTGGGGCGTTGGTTCAGGTGGAGTTCACTCCGTAGAAGTAATTTCCACTCTTTTCTCTAAACACCTTCATCTTGCTAAGGTACTTTCTCTCCAGAATTCTACCTTGTTCTCAAAGCCCCAGCTGTGTTTCTTCTAAGAGCCTCCAGCCCATGGAATACACAATGTGTCCAGTACTGCTATTCCTGGAGCACCGCAGTGCTCAGCTGAGCCAACTGAAGATGCCCAGGCTGCCTGACAAAGCCCAAGCATGACCTGTCAGAGCACCTCACTGATGTAATATTCAGGCACCAAAACACTAAAAGAACAGCAAACTTTTCACTAACATCAGACTTCAAAGTCTGCAGGCAGTCAGAAAGCATGTACAAATACAAGAATTTATCTCATAAAAATTTAGTAATCTATTACAATTCTTTCCATATACAATAATCTCCAAGCCCTAGGCATTTTCACTGAAAAAGAGTTTGGCTAAGATTTTTTTCTTTTCTTTTCTGAAGTGGATATCCACATTTAGGATAAACCTTTCCTCAAATTCAGGCACCTAGTTTATATGCATCCTCTTAACCTGCTGCACCCTAGAACTATGCTCACACTGCCTTGGCACTGCAGCTGTGTCACCCTGCAGCTTAACACATCCCCACATCTGTCAGTGGGGAAAAAAAGGCATTATCAAGTACACTTTCCTTGGTGAAATTTCAGAACTGACTGAACAAATTTGGCTCCCCTTCCTTCAATGCAAGTGTTTGACATTGGATTATTTTTAATTTGCACAGGATGAAGAGTTCACATGATTCCCTCCTTCTCCTCTCCTGTGCCTGCCATCTCTTCTGAGGCTGAAACTACCAAAGCTGCTTCATCTTCCAAACTTATGATCCAAAGCAGAGATTGTCCAGTAAAGTCACATCATTCAGTGCTTCCCACCACCCAGCACACACATGCACACAAAAATCTCAACACACTGCTCTCCAAACAGAAGGTTTGCTCTGCTCCATGACTTGGACAAACCATTTTTGCCAATATCCAATTCAGCTCTGATAGCTCCTATTAGTTCTTGAATTCTCATGTAAGTGGTCTACAGTAGCCATCCACTGAAAACATACTCTTTCATTCCTGTGGAAGAGCAGCAGGGGTTTCTGATGTTCAGAGAACAACTTGGTGTCATGTTTGATAAATGCTGGTAATTCTCTCAACCTCTAACCAAAGACTTCTTGGGTTTATACTTCTACTACTGATCTCATGATGAGGCAATTTCTTGTGCTCAAGCTGTGGTAAGAACATATGTGTGGAGTCTCTCACTCTCATTTCTGGCACACATGAACCTAAAAAGACAGCTCAAAACAACACTGGCTTCAAGGCTTACATCCCAATAATCCCTCCCCCACCACCCAAAAATAAGATAAAAATCAATAAATCATCTCATAATCCCTTCTTAAAAGTATTCCTTACATAAGGATAATTACAGATTACAAAATATAGATTGCAAGAAAGACATCTTTGAGCAGACACTGTTTCTTTGCATGAGATTTGGAATTACAAATTGTAATTTGCTACTCGAAGATGAGAGTTTTATGCGCAGGGATGCCATAATTGCTTTTGTGTTCTTCAAATAATTTCTTTAGTTTCTGTAGATACAATGCATGTAGCTGATCAATCTCTTCAGTGGTGGGGTACAAGTTCTGTTTTACAGGGATGGGGCTTCCCACTGTAAATCAAACACAACAGCATTAGCTTCCCTGACATCTCTTTTTAAGCAGAATTGCTATCCCTTCTGTAAGAGCTCCACCACAGCCCCATCCAGATGGCAGAATCACAGCACAATTTTCTTACCCTGGGGCCTGATCCTGCCTTTCACAAGCCTGAGTCCTGGCTCTGGTTTTTCACTGCCTTTTGCTCAAGTTCAGGTAAAATGAATTAACATCCCCACCCCTGCCCCCCACTAACATTTCAGTTTGGCAGCAAAATAGCAAATGAGAAGAGTGATAAGCTCTAACTGGAAGGAGCAGTTAACACTTCAAGATACAGTCCTATGGGTTATGTGCTGTCTACAAGTTCAACACAGTATTTAAAAAAATGTACTTTCTCACAGTCTTCTGATCTGAATAGTAAAACCACTCAATGTGAGGTGTGCTTAAGAGGACAGTGGTGCCCTCAACCACACGGTCACATGAACAGGACTGAAGGAAATCTTTATCTTCCAATTTATTCAAAATGGATATCACCGCACCAGAAATGTGACCTCAGCCTAGGGAGGGGTAGCAAGTAAATTCCCTAAACCCTGTGAGGTGTCTCTGAACCATCCATTGCCCACAAATGTCACTGGAACCAAAATGTTCTCCAGGCACTGTGCAAAGCCTGCTACCTGCTCCATGGGAGGTGACTCCATGGAAATCCAGAGGGCAGCCTTCTCTTCTGCAAAAGGCTAAAAAGTGGATTGCTAAGAGAAGCTTCCCATGATCTCAGTCTCTCCTGTGTTGTTCAGCCACCAGATTTTGACAGCTATTCTTGCACCAAGAATAATTGGAAGCACCAAGACCTTAACAGACCAGACTGGGGTTACAGAGGAAGCCTAGAAAAACAGAGAGCTAAAAGCACCCTCAGGACTTTTCCAAACAAACCTGAAAATTCCTGTTAAGAGGTGTTGCCACTTCAGATTGGATGGTGATGACTAAAGGGAAGCCTAGCCAGAACCACAAAGAGCTGAGCCTGCATTTTCCTGCTGCAGCTCCAGCTGCCACCAGCTCTCAGGCCTGTGTGGTGCTGAAACTCAGACTTCACATGGCTGGGGTGGGAACCCAGCCCTGGATTGAGCAATACCTTAGAGGGGTGTGAAATCAATATACATACAATACAGGATTTCCAGAGGCAGGACTAGAAACAGCAAACAGCCCCCAAGCCCTTCTGCAACAGTCTTTTTTCCCAAGGGTGAAAATTTCTAGTGGGATGGAAAACTACATTCATCTCTCTAATATTATGTGTAGCTTTAAGGAACTTGCTTAATTTGCCATTTTAGAGTTGTTTCTATTTCTGTAAAGCAGTAATAATAATAAGAATAATACTAAAAAAAAGAAAAATAAAAATAAAAAAAAAAAGTAAAGGAAAACCAAAAGCATTCATCAAGCCCAAAACACTCCAACTTTACAGATCTTGGCTTAGCTGAATGGCTCTTGGATCCATGGCTTCTGAACCAGGACTGGAATCACCCATACCTAGCCACATTGGCAGCACAGCTCAGCACCTCAGGTGAGCTCACTGCACCTCTCAGGAGCTGAGCCAGTGCTTTCAAAGCCATGTTGAGGCATACCAACAACACCCCACACACTTCCAAGGACACAGAGACATTGTGATAGTTCTCAAACAGGGGGAAAGAGCCACAAAAGGCAAAGGACCTCATGAAATCTTACAAGTTCTGTTGCAAGACTCTGGTCTTGCTGATTTGTAGCACTCCTGTGCTTTTGTCATGATGAAAAAATGCCTCAACAAATAAGACATTTTAAGCTTCAGAACAGCCCTGGTGTCATCAGCCCAAAAGAAAAAAAAAAAAAACCAAAAAAACCAAACCAAACCAAAACAAAACAAAAAAACCCAAAAAAAACCCCAAAAAAAACCAACAAAACAAAACCAAAAAAAAAGCAGATTATAGATCTCATCAAATACATTTCATTCCAAAGCTCTGATAACTTTTTGGCTTTAAAATAAGTGACATTTTTAGCCTGCCTGTGTATGATGCAGGCATTAAAAATTAAATATTTTCAAAATATTCAAGTGCATGAACTGATAAAACACAGATCTGCTTGAAATTTAACATAAAAAGAGCTGTATTTTCATCTTAAACATTTTATTTATTTCATACTATAATTAAATCAACCCCATAAAAAGGGAGTGCCACCTTCAAATTCCCTTGTGGAACACCAGAAAAGCTCAATTTTCTTTAGTTCACTCAGGTCAGAATCTGGCTAAAAAAGATTTATCAAAAAATTTACAGACAGACAACTATTGCCTTTGCATGAGACCCAGCATCACCTATTTTGTAAAGGTGTGGTTGTCAATAGCACCAGTAAAACCATGAAAAATATGTTCAGTTCCACACTCCAGTGAGAGCAGATGAGCAGTAATGAAAGCTTTAGGGGAAAAACACTCTCCAAAATGGCCTATTGATGTGGCATGAACACTCACAATTAAACATGACAGGACCTTTCCAAGGGAAAAAGCCAAGAGGGAAGGGAACACCCTAAGAGCTGCAAAGCCATCGAAGTGGCAGCCTGCCCAAGGGCTGTAGCTGTGGCACCACCATGTGTCCTCTCCCTTTCCTCCTGCATCTTCCCTCTGTCCTGATGAGCACCAGGTCAGGACCATGCAAGCTCCTTCCAGCAGCCCTGCTCTAGAGCTCTGCTGGGCTGGCTGTGCATCAGCTGGGACATCCAACTGCTACTTCTCTGCAGAGCTAAGAAATTAAGGTTCTGGGCTTCTCACAAAACAACTGCAGCATCCAGAACCCACAGCAACAGCTGCGGAGCTGTGGCAGCCCTCTCGTAAAAACTGGACAACTCTTGGATTTCTTTATGGGTTGCCAAGGATAGGAGCCTATGGATAACTGAGAATGAAGAGTAAGATTTGGCCAGAAAAGGGAAGGGAGAAAAGAACTGCCCCCTTTAACAGGGAAGGACAGTAAACCTTGCATACTTGTTTTAGATGCACAGTAATTAATTCTCTTAGAACAGATTTATAAATTTACAGATATTAGCAGCACACTGACTAATTTTTAAACATTTGCAAACACATTAGAAAGGGTGCAGGGAACTTACCAACAGTATGAATAGGTTGCCTGTAAGGTATTAAGCCAAAACTGTATTGGAATACTCCTCTAGCATGAAATAGTGGTAGAGCAAAGCCCATTATCTTTTGCAACTTCTCCTGTAAGTTCCTGAGCCATGAACCTTTGGGGTTTGCAACTTGCTTGAATAGTTCATTTTCACCAAAGGAAAACACTGGGACCAGATGAGCCCTGTAAAACAAAGAGGACACTGAGAATTCCACATCAGCCTGCACTTGCACTGCAGTTCACATCAGCAGCATGGAAACAGTTTCACAATAACCAGCACAGAGAGTTTCAGCAGCTTTGGATTTCATCAGCAACAGGCATTCAACTCTTCTCATGTGCAGCAGCTTTTTGGATGCCTTAGCTGGTTGCTATTAAAAAAAAAAAAGTGATTGGCACACAACTAGCAACTTGCTTTTGGCAGTATTTAGTTGGTTGGTACCTATTGCAATTTGTGACTGGTCGGAATTATGAAAACGAGTAATTGCATATATCATAAGTATGTCTTTATCCACCACTATTTCAGCAAGTCCACCCTTGTTCCACTACGTTTTTTCTCTTGGCAAGCAAAGAAGCCTCATTGCTAACTTTATAATGCTCCCAGCTGGATGGCATCAAAATCAGATCTTGGCTTTCCCTTGTCTTTTGACCGGAGTCATGTGTGCCCTTGATTTCAGCACAAAAACCTTGACAAAAACCAGACACCCTCACAAACACGAGTGCAATGCCAAATTCCTTCTCTGCTGTCCAATTCCCAGCCAAACCCTGCTTCTTCTGGACTTCTTAGAAAACAGTAGCCGTAATCCATGATTACCAGAGGTCACATCTTACCCACAGAAATTACGTGAACCCACTTTGGCTCTTGCACAGCCTAATGAATTGTCATTCAGTTCATGAATTGGCCTGGGAGGAAAGGCACTGACTAGCTCCTGGACAAACAACATGAGTGGATAGAATCAGTGCAGGTAGATCCACCACTGTATTTAAAACCCTGGCTGTAGTATGGTTTTTGATTAATGCTTAGTTTTATTAACTATTCTACAGAGTTTAGAGAAAAAAAAGCAGGGTAATCCTAAGCAGTGTCTGAATGATTCAGGGATATTTTCTTTACTTAAATCTTAGTTTCTGTATTTCTATTCTGTCTCCACTACCTTTGTGAAAAACCTTACTGTAAAATAGCTGTATTGCTAGAACATTGTCAGAATGAGTATCTGCAGAGCTGTGAATGCTTGAGGAGGATGCACTGAGGACAGAGCTGGCTGGAAAGCACTATGGACTGTCAAAATCCACCTGTACAGTAAAAAACAACTGCTTCAACAGCTTCTTTAGCCTGAGAACTCACACAGACTATCATTCCCACATACTATTCTGACAAGTGTCTGCTCAAAGTTTCTTTCTCCAGTGGATTTATCACCCTGCTACCTGTAAAAGAAATATCATAAGGCTGGTACTTACTGTGGCTGTGTAAACACTTGACTTTTTACTACAACACTAAGACAAACAGGAACATCTTGTGGTGCAATAGCTGTGGTGCCCTGACACTGTGGGATTTGTTTTAATCTAGTGAAGACTTTTGCAAGATGCTATGTAGGAGGCTGAGACAGAGAAATAAGTAACTTATGATTGTGAAATTAAAGATAAGTTATCTGATTCATCATTTGTTTTGTGTCTTTAGGATTTCTTCACTTCATATCAGATATTTGTACTACCTTGGACCAAAATGTCTTTTTCAGAAGTGCAGAGGACTTTTGCTGACATATTGAGGCCACATTTGACAAATTCCTAGCTGAGGAACACAGCTTCTCTGTGCTGGCAGCACAGGAATCAGGGCCAGAGAGCACAACCCTCTGCACTGCCCCTTCCTTCCTGTGTTGGTATTTGCTGCTGCAGATCATGAGCATCAGGAATGTGTGCAGCCACTGGTGGCAGATAGGTCTTCTCATCTGCATCCCACAAGCCACCCTGGCCCTTTCATTTCCACTTGAGTTGGAAATTTTCTTCCTATTTTGTTAATTGTTGAAAACAAGACATCCAAAGCAGAAGCAATTACTGGATGCTGAGTCTTTGGGCAAGAGCTCTGTTACACTCACACTGTCCCACAGCCCTGCTGGACAGATGAGAAGTCAGAATTGCAATGCTTCCCGCAGAAGCAGGTTTTTGTGCTGGTGTTTGTAGGAATGGCTTGGAGCCTGCTGGTTACAGTGACCATGTGAGTTGTAGCCCTCAGGCACTCGGGCAGAGACAGGCACTGCCACCCAGAGGAGGGCTCAAGCCAGCCATGAGCCTTTTACAAAGATGAGGACCATCACTGGAACCTAAGTAAGTGAAGGGGTAAAGGGGCCATTCCTGTGTTTTGTAAGTGTTCCACTCTTGCTGTTATGTGTTGGAGATACTTTTGAAATCAGTGTATTGAGAGGCACAGGTGTATCTGATTTCTCAATCCAAATCAACTTAGATGAGAGATAATCACCAACCTTTGTGATATGACAGACCAGACATCTATCAACATACTCAGAAAAAAAAGTACCTAAATATTCTTCTAATCTTTATGGTTAAAACAAATAAAAGCTAGTGAGTGTTGAGGACCCCACTGAATTAATCAACAGTTGAGCAAAAATTGAGTAAGGACTCATTTAGGCAGTAAACTCCTAATTCAAATACACAAATATTTTTTCTGAGTACAAATTAGACTAGAATGCTACATTCTGTCAGTAAAAAAATTCTTTATGAGAATCCTAGTGGTATGTGTAAGAAACACCCTCAGTTTGGCACAGAACAGTTTCTAGAACAGTTTCTTTTTTTTTTTGCACTCTGTGTAAAAGCAGAGAGCCCCTCTTCTCAGAGACCACCTTTTCTCCAGTCAACAGTTTTAAAAAGCTCTTACGGATTTCTCAAGACTAGTATTTTTTTCTCATTGCTTCACATGTCAATGTATAATCCTAGGAGATGTTCAGAAAGTGTAGCTGGAACAGATCATTGATTTCAATATTTCTAACATAAAGACCATCTAGACCAGCCCAGAACAAACACAATATCTTACACTGTGTAAATCACTCAAAAGACATTGATACCATCTCTGTTTAAAAACACACTGATGGCTGCTTCATAGTAAAAAGTTATCAAGTTTTTGATATTTTCACCAAAAATTCCTAGGAATTTACTTTTGCAAATGGAAATCTTCAAAAGAAAGTCTTTAGAATAATAGTGAAAACAAATCTTTCTAGACCATACTTTTCAGCAACTTAATGAAACAGGGCCTGGCTATCCAATTTGTTTGTTTGTTTGCTTAAAATGATAAGAAAATTCTACCTTAATGTATCTTCAATTTACAGAACAGAAAGCAGAATGTTTGCCCTACTCAGCAAAACCAGCCAAGATTTACTAATATTGTTTCATAATTCTTACTCTTTGCTAGTGCAAGAAACAACTGAAATAAAACAAGATATGCTAATAACACCTACTGTTACAAATTATGAAAGTCAAAGGGAGTTTTCAACACTCCCAGATTGGATCTAGGTGGACAGATTGGCTCCTGTGCCAGATATCTGCATGTTCTTAGACACTAAGACTCTTTCAAATTATCTAAATTTATATAATATGAACTATATTTAAGAATAAATCTACATTCAAAGCATGCTTCATGCAAGACCTACCCATGTTTCAGGGCCATTTTAATAAAGCCCTTCCTCTTGAGGATGTTCAAGGTCAGACTTCCAGGATGTGCATTCAGAGATTCCTCTGCTCCTCCAATCACAATGACGGATGCATGGCCACCTCCTTCATTGCTCAGCACGTGTGAGACACTTTCCTTGGATGCAGAAACCATTCCTTCAGGAGGAAACATTTTCAGAGTGACCACTGGATCTTCATGTACAAGTACAGTGGAATGTAAGAATATTTTTAAATACATAAATGATTTTTCAAAATTATAACAGCACAGAACAGATTTCAAAGGATGGGGTTCAAGCTCCTCAATCTGGAACAGATTTGGTTTTGGGCACATGCTTTGATTTCACACTGATGAGTTAAATGCTGTTGCCTCTTGCAAGAGTTTTGAGTTCTTCAGGGTGTGCTCTTCTGGCAACTTAACTCTCCCTCAGAGAAACTCTGTGCCCAAAAACAGAAGAGGTGAATGGCTGCAGATACTGCTGAGAGGCAGCAGCTAGAGCTGTACAGCAGGTGCATACAAACACAGGCACAGAGGGGTTAACAATGTCTAGAGGACTTGTTCACTCAAACATGGAGCTGCAGTGCCAAGCAGATCCCTCCACTCTTTTCACAGCTATAAAGCAGCAGCTCCATCTAAGGCAATGGCATGGCAGCATTAGATGAAGCAGAAGAGACTCACTTCTACCATGCCTAATAACTGCATCAGCTCATTCTCTAGTAACTTGGCCCAGGCACTCATCAATATTTAGGCTAAAATAGCAGAATATATGAAGCTTTTCTGGTACTCCTGCTGATATAGATATTTCTAATCAGAGGCACAGTGCTGCACAAGACTTTATCATCTCCTTAGGTCTTGCTCTGGACTTGGTGCTTTGAAAAATCCCTTTTCCAACAGATATGCACCTAATCTTTCAAAGGTTCCTTTTCCTTCTTGCCCTATGTTTTATTTCAAAGGCTTATAGTGGTCCCATTTACCCAGAAGCTATGTTTAATTACACTGTGTGGAATTCATATAATCTAAGTGACAATTTAGAGATCAAGTCTACTTTATGTTGTTGGTTTTAGAGCTGGTATCAAAACCCACTTTTGGATGTCCCGCTCCCTGCTTGGTCTTTTTTCCAATAGGGACATTACAATGTGGATTATAAAAGTTTTGTAAGAGAGGGAAGATGACTATGATCTACTTTTGAGAGCTGGCCACCAAGAGAAATAGCTTGCAACTGGAGCAAGTCCAGACCTCAGTAAAAAGCTACATCCATTTGCCACATCTGCCTTCACAGTCACTGTTACTCTGAAAATGCAGCTGACCTAGGACTCACAAATAATTCAAGTGATGCTCATTCATGTCAGCATACATTTTCCTGGACAGGAAAGCAGAGGCCACTGCCTTTCCCCAGGACAAATGTGTCTCCTGCTGAAGCTGAGCTGTCCTGCCTGCAGGGCACTGCCCCGTGCTCACTGCAGCCCGGGGGTGCTGCAGCTGCGCCGCCAGAGGCAACAACTGCACGTGTTAGAGACAGGCAGAAAAAGACTGGGAAATGAAACACTGTGCCAGGAGCATGGCTTTCAGGACATGGAAGATTTTGCAAGTGTTTTATGATTGGACTGGTGACCTGTATTACACCAAAGGTCCCCTTTCATTTATCAGCTGCATACCTGTGAAAATTTAGCTCCAATGCTGGCTCTTCTTTAGTGTGCTTTTTACTGCAGTTAATTCTCATTCTGCAGGTAAATATTTGTTTCCATGGGTCAAGATGCCAAAAACATGTAAATCTGACTTCCAGTGATTAAAAGACAGCGTTTAAAATTGCAGTGTTCTACCACTGCCAATCCTTCACCTAGCAAGCCTCAAATAACGCCCTCGGAAATTACATTTGCATGGAAAGGCATTCTCTGTTATGTTGAAGTATACATAGATAAGTAATTCTGATATTAATCTGGGAAATATCCTAGGCATGTTTCTGTGCATGGAGCAGTGGAACAGCTCTGATATCATGGTGTCTGTGTTGCAGTCATGAATAAAGTTAAGATCTCTGTCTCCCAAACTTAGTCTTGTGCATCAGAACATGCTTAAATGCTGCAGTTCAGTGAATTTAAGTAAAATAACTCCTGTGTTAAACCACTGGGAGAGAGCACTAGTTCTTATTCCATTCTTCTCATTTTTCAGTTCCCCCAACTTGATTGCTTGTTATTTTTATCTTTTATTACTTTAGTACCAGTTATGAATATCACCCCTTTATGACAAATGCTTCTCAGAACACAGAAAAAAGGTCCACAGAAAAAAGCAGGTAATTAAGTTCTGAGTATAAAGGTATTTGTAATGTATAGCACAAACCCCTTCAGGTAAGAGATTAGCCTGTATTTGTTTTACAAGTGCCTGCTAATGATTAAATAAAATTACAAATTATTATGCCCCTCTCTTCTTGTATATAGTGGGTACTCAGGACTGCTGTCTGGTAGTTCAAAGGAAAATCAGCAATTTCTTTTCAGAAAGAAAAAACAATTTAGTGATATAGTTTACAAAACTATTAATAAAACCTTCCAAATTTTTTTGCCACAACAGTTCATCATAAAATAGAGGCTAAATTTAGCACCAATCTGATCCTTCTGAAATTACTTACCATATATAAGTAGAGGAATAGACTCTACATTTGTCACAGAAGCTAAAATATGAAGCAACAGCTGAGACATTCTGCTTTTACCTACCAGCACTCATTATGTATTCTCTGAAGAAGGGACAGCCAAACCAGATGGGCATGATATGAAGATATGGAGTAAGCCCAGGAAATAAATTTTTGAAAGGAGGATCGGTGCAAAAGTTTCCGAAGGCTCCAGCTACCAGGACCCCATGAGGGTGAAAGCCAAGTAAGTAGTTGTGATTTGGGTTCAGTTCTGAAGTTTTTATAAGCTGAAAAACAGAGTCAGTGGTGGGCATTATAATATTTACCTCAAAAACAGCAGCAATGGAAATTGCACATTGACAGGACTTAGAAGCAATGACAATGAATTTCCTTCTGAGCACTTAAAACTACTGTCCTGCTTTACAGCTAAACAAAGCTTAAATAGATGTGTCAGGATACCATGTCTAGCATTTACTGTGCTGAAGTGCTATCTTGCCACCCAACTAGAAAGCCAGGCCCTGTCCCCTTTTGTCACTAAATCTCAGATTTCCCATGTTTTAAAAAGAAGTTAAGTTCACCCTGGAGTGAGTACTAGAATTTTAGCAAAGATGATGTTTGTTGATGGTTATGGCTATTCAAGCTGTTTGAGAGAAAGCTTTTACTCACGTGGATGGGGAAGTATTCCCTGAAGTACTTCCAGACAGTCCAGCTTCGGACCCACTGGGACCGCCTGCCCCCAGCACATGGCGTTTCCCAGTCCAGGTACAGCCACAGCAGGTACAGAACAGCAAGGAACCAGAAGTTGCCCAGGATCAGGATCACGAAGAATCCACAGCAAAACTCTGCTACAAGAGACAAAAAGTGAAAGCATAGCAAGCATTAATCACATCTGTGTCCTTTTAAGAATGCCCAGCCCTGATATGTTTTTACAGATTTACTTAAAATGCACACCATTTGAACTCAGCTTATTCCACATGATGCTGTTACAGTGAGGGTGAAACATTACAAGGGTGTATCACCTCAGCCTATTATTTCTCCCTCTACTGCACAACTGGATGTTTGGTAGAGAGCATCTGGCTCACCTAAGGCAAAATAAAAGGAGACAGCAAGAGCTAACAAGGATGTAATGCTTCAGAGAGAAGAAAGGAAAGCTGGGGAAGGAAAGAAGGGAAAGGGAGCCATAGCAACATCTCTTTTCTAATTACAGGGATGGTGGGCAATCATTTTCTAGTCTCTTTCTCAGCTTCTCTACCTATAATATAGGGGTGGTAGCTCTACTCCCAGCCAAAAGTGCTGTCACTGGCCAAGGAGATGCACTAGACAAGACCAAAACACAAAGAGGTTCCACTTCAGCCACTAAATTTGTCAGTCAAGGGAGAAGTTCAGTGCTGCTATGGGAATACAACAGCAGCTAAGTCCTGACACTTTCAACCCAATTAAGTAAGAATTGTAACATCCTGCTACAATAGTGATACATAAAAATTGTATCATACACAATTCAAAGAGCAGGAAAAAGTTGTTTGCTAAATATAATGTGTTACTTGGGGCTCAGCCTTGAAATAATTACTAAGGGAAATCCTATGGAAATTTTATCTTTACAGAACTTGCAGAATTTTAGTCTTGGAGTGTGTTGAACAGCCCTGGTCTGAGATGTCTGAGGAGTAGGAGCTGCTGCTCTCTGCCCTGTGGTACCCCTGCAGCAGCCTGCTTGCTCTGCCATCTCCTGAACAAACCCCATCAGGCTCATGGATCAGATGCTGAAATCCAGGTTGCAAGGGAGCCAGGGGTTTAACATCATAAATTTATACAATGGCAAGCAAAACAGGACCTAGTTCTCACTGGAAGACTCAATGGGCAGAGTTGCAGGAGCCCAGCGTTTTTCAGAGATATTTTACAATGCAGAAGCAGTACTTTATGTCTCAAAATTGACTGGCTTTCATGAGAGCAATATCCTGTGAAGTCCTAGAAGTTACACCAGTGAAACATACTGAGCTAAATACACCACTAAATAGAGCAGATTTTAAAATCAACAACAGAAGTACTTCAGGCAATAATTTGGCTCACACAATGTAAAATATCACCAGAACTGAAAACTTTAGAATAAGTAGAGGAAACAAGAGTAAAACCCACTCATCCTAGTTCAGATCACCTTCATTCAGGAGAGATATGACTTGGGTGTTGAAAAGTCAACAGATTCCCTAGACTATGCAGGTTTCGAGCTGAGATCTCAGCTTGGTCTACAGGCAGACTTGCATTTCCTCCAACCTGAATATTTACTTTTTCTGAACTTCAACCACCTTGTTCCTGTGCCTTCAGAATAGAATTGGATATCTTGTCTAGAAGGGGATGAACATTCACACTTCCAGCAGGAATATGAGCAGAAAAATAAGGAAGGAATTGCATTTGCTCTGAGGAAGGGAGAAGGAAATGACCATAAGCAAAAGCAGGAGCAGGACAAAACCTACCATTTTCAAGGATACTTCATTCTTCAGTACAGAAGCTCACTGCTTCCTCCTCAAGCAAACAACCCTGGTCTTGCACAGAAAAGCACTTGAGCAAGAGCTCTTGAAAAACACCACAGCTAACTGAGGCCCACAGACCCCCAAAGTCAACGTGGAAAACTCACGAGAACCGAAACCAGTTCTAAGGAACGTCATTAATGCAGGACAAGTAACAAAGGTGAAATATGACACTCAAATTCCACAGGAAATTTCTCAGGGAATCCCACAACAGCATCACTCCAAAATAGGACACAGAAGTCTAGTAAGTCATTACCTGTTCCTTAAAGAAGAGATCCTGAAACTATATTATATATTTTATATATATATATATTTCGAGGAATGCTAATCTGGACAGGATGCCAAGGTTCTTGGTTGAAGTTTGAACAAGTATGAGAAGTTTTTTCTAGCAGCTATCTATAAATCAATTCATTTGTTATGCAAAATTTAGTAAGTATTTCTATTTCCTACCCTTCCTTTCAGAATCACTTTTGACTTAACACAAAATCAATCACATGTATCTTTTAACACAGAATCACATGGCTTTTTACTATCAGTTTGCTAGCAAACAGCTGAAAAGTGCTTTGTAGCCAAGCATCCTTGCTATGAGAGCTAATTACATCAGCAGTGAGAAGGCCCAGATAGCAGCACTTAATCCTCTGCAGACAAACATCCACCAGATCAACAAGCTGGCTGCTTTGCTTTAGCTAGGACACCTTCCTGAGTGCAGGCAGGTATGGGGAGATAAGTATGCTGTTTGCACTTCCTAAGGGGAGCTCAGCATCTTGTAGGACAAAGTTGATTACTGCATTCCCAATGAGACATTCAGGCAAATTCCTTTTACCATACCTCCTCATTATTTCAACGAATTAGCAGCCTGCAAGATGAGCTAAACACTGATGACTCAAAACCAACAAGACTATAAACACAAACCTGATGTTTTCTCCTTCAGACAAGACAGTGAGTAAATAAATAACAACCATTTTAACTAAATTCATAAACAAATTCCAGGCAAAAGGCGAGTAACTTGGGATTTGTCACTTGACTGCATCATGTCCTTGGATATAGTTCCAGAGTATATTCTAGGTGTAATTTTTTGGTTGAATTTGAATTAGAGCTTTGAAAAGTATCTCTGTGATATATTGGATTTTGGGGGTAGGTGAGGGGAGAGGAGGAAATATAAATTAAAAGACAAATCACTGCCATGGAACTCTGAACACTGGGTTTGTGAACCAACGTTGATGTGTCACTTCTCCTCCATTTCCCATTTACAACACATGGATATTCATATTTTGCAACAAATTGTGAAAACCACTCTATGCAGTGTGAGCAACCAGCACTGGCAGCCATCCTGCCCAATGATATTTGCACACCTGATCCTTCAAGCATTAATCAGGCTCTGAGTTTGCAGCTGGGGGCACCAAATTTATAAAATAGTTAAATACCAAAGATAGCAGGAAAACAGCAGAGGTTAAATCTGGAAATGGGAAGCTTCAAATGCATTTGGAGTGACTAAGGCATCAAAAATGTTTGATTAATATCTGCTGTGAAAGCCACCAAATGCAAGATTGTCCCTAGAAGAGAAAGCTCCCATTGTGCTCAGAGCAGTCATGGACAGCATGGGCAGTGCAGGTGTGTCCCTGGTGCCAGGGGTGCTGGTGTCACCCCAAGCAGCACTACAGGCTCTCTGCAGTGTTCCAAAAACCATGCAAAGGAGCTCCCTCCAAAACTTGTTGGGCAGCCAGCATTTGCTGGGTATGGATCAGTCTCCTGTGAGGGCCTGTGTCAGGTTATTGGTTACAACTGGGAGCCACAAAGGTCTCTGAGCACTCCTACCAAGGAAGCTGTATTTCAGCAGAGCTGTGAAGGCAAACACAAACCCTCAGATGCCAAGCTTTAGAGGACTGTTTATGTTGAAATTTGGTTCCAAGTTCCCAAGATCTTCCACTGGCAAATACTGATAAACTGGAGATACAGAGCATTACACACAACTGACTTGGAGGTAGAGTGGCCTGGATACCATAAATCCCCAAGTTACTAATTGCCAAATCCCAAGACAGCATGCCAAATTTAGTCTAGATGTTTCCCATTTCTTTTCCTTCTCCTCAGGCATTCACTGTCATTTATGTTCACGTAGGGGTTGTCAAGCTAGGGTCTCTGGCCTGACACAGCAGAGCCATTTTTAGTTAGTATTTTTGAGAGATACAAACAAATACACCTGGGTAAATTCCCTCCCTACGATGGAGGTAACAGAGGCAGCATTCCTAGAAATACTAGTCAGTAAGTACCCTGTTATTCTCTGTGATCACACTTCAGTTCCTACCCACAGGCCACCAATAAACTTCACAGATAGATGAGTAAAGAGTGACAAAAACAAGTAGCAAATACCAGCCAGCTTGCTAGGAAACGCTCATGGAGCTTAGCTGAGTTTTCTTAAGCATCAGAAGAGGGTTGTTTTTAAAAAGACTTTGAGGAAGAACAAAACTATATTAGTTATCCAGCTAGAGCTGATGAATTAAATCAGCACCAGATAACAAACCATCATGGCATGTTTGCAGAAAAGGTTAATATTTGCTTTAGCACATTACACTGACACCTTCTTTCTCAACACAGAAACCACTTATTATTCCAGCAGCTATCTCTCACTCTGTGGCAAACATTTCATCATTTCTATTCTTTTGGGGAAGCCAGATCCACAACTCAAAACTATCTCCAGCAAGTTCAATTAACAGACTGCTTCGTCCTACATGCACTGAAATTTAATCACTAGAAAACAGGATGTAGTTTAATATATACCAATGTCTTCAGCATACTATTTTGTGGCTTTGTGCATACTAAAGTATACCTTATACTATATACTGATTTTGCATTATTAAGGGGTTTGCAAATAAATACAGGGGTGTCTGCACAACAGTCACTTCCTAAATCCCCAGTGAGGAGACAAGAGACACTGCCCCAAAGTGGGCCTTAGAAAATGCACTATTCTCTCCTATCATCACCTTTTCTCAGAGAAGAACCCTGGTATCCCTGCTGGAGGGTTAAACTCTCATTACCCTCTCTCATTGTCTGGCCCAAGACACCACCACTCCACCCAGGTTGCTCAGTTTTGCATTTGATTTTGTACATGTTCAAACTCCACTGTGCATTTTCACATCAGGGACACAGAAGTTAGCAGGAGCACACAGCTCACCAACTCACCTTCTAGCTTTTCTTTCTTCAAAAACGCTGTCATTTGATTTGTGTACATTAGAGAGAAAGGAAAACAAAAGGCTAAACCACTGGGAAAGCGCACTTCGACCAGATCTGACTGATTTTTCTTTGTTTTAATGGTTTTGCCTTTAAATGAGCCCTTTGATCTACCTCCTGATACAAAGTGAACCTCACTGACAGATGTGCAGTACTGAGGCACACAGCTCACACCAAGGATAAATGCCCAACTGCTGTGTGAGAAACAGAAAACCTATACCTGTTCCCAGTAAGAGGATATCAGGCATACTGGTGTATGCAGCAAAATTAACTCAAAGTTCTTTAGAAAAACATTTCCAAGCTTAAAAACAAAGATTTCCTGTAAACACTGGGCACATCCATTGCATCCAGTGACAATTTCATTAGTGCATATGCACAATGAACCTATGATAGAAAAATGGGGGTTATGAAATCTCTTTGCTTTGTCAGTCCAGCAGCACTTACAGCCTTGGAGATTTTATTTCTCCAGGTGACTTTCTGCCTGGGGTTGGGTTGGACAATGGCACAGAGTGATCAAGAGCAGCCAGCACACAGCCCCACAGGCAGACATGGTGTGGGTATTGCAGGAGCTTGGAGCAGGGCCAGACCTGCCCCAGGACTGTCAGCCCCCAGCCAAGTGAACAAATCTCGAATAACTGTAATTACAGCCATAAAACTACCATCTGTAAAAATTGTCTGCTTTGGCCTTTTATCCAAAGTAGATACTACGAGATTGCAAAATTTCATGTATCTGCTGTTTCAGCAGTAAAACACTCATGGCTTGACATTATGCTTCAGCCTGAAGCTGTTTTGGATTTGTGCTTAATACAGTGAGGAACAGCAGGATTTCAGCATTTGCCAGTTTTCAGTTTTAACAGCTTTAGTTTTCTGGACTCAAGACCGGTAAGACTTGTCTTTCAAAAGACAGAAGCCCAATTAAAACACTTCTCTCTTTCATGGAACTGATATCCAAACTTTTCTGGTCTGCTGAACTTGGAGAACATAAGATAGAAAACCACATGGCAGGAAACTGTTAATGGGCATTTCTCTCATGTAATCCAGAAACTCTTACATTTACCTCCCAGTATTTCAGAGCTTATTTTTGCTTCTGGTGTCATGCCCCTGGATACCGAACAGTCCAATCACTGTTACAATGAAAACTTGTATTTTCCCTTTGAGGGTGAACTTTGGCAGCTCGCAGCACAGAACAAGGAAGCACAGGAACTTACAGCCAGAATTTTAAAGAGGTTCCTTTTGTATGTAATGAAATTCTGTGCACATCTGTACAGCTTTTTTGAGACAGAGGCATGTTTACTCTGCCTACGCTGCAGAAGCAATGGATCTCTAGTGCAGATCCAGCCCAAGCTGGTACACTGCATGAAGAAGCAGAACTTTGCTTGTACCAGGCTGCTGCTGCTATTTTTTCAGTATTTGCAAATTGATTCACTCTTTCTACAGTGGAGATGAGATTTAGGCTTCAACAACTACTGCATGTCTGTATTTCAGGCCAGCTTGTGAGTTGCACAAGTAAGAGGGCATTTTCAGTCATCAGTTCCACAGAAAACCATGCAGCATTACAACAAAGCAAGCCTGGAGAGCAGGGGCTTCTTACATTTTTCAGCCAGGAAGATAAAACCAAGAGACTTTTATCCAAGTCACATTGTGAATTCTAAGTTATAGTAGGCTCACATTCCCCTTACAGCTTACTCAGTGTGCGAAATCACTCCTTCACATGTCACTCCCCAGATTTGAAGCATATCATTGATCAATTCAGCTTTTGTCATTCAGGGCACTAATTTTCAGAGTTATCTTACTTCATCTGTTAGTCCTACAGTTCATTTTACTAAGCTATGGCACATTACAACATACCTAGATGGACAACTTCAGCAGTTAAGCCAGTACCCCATTTATTCACTGCTCTAAACAGAATCTATTTCATGAATCATTAGTTGTCATAGGGCATTATCTGTTCAAGTTTTCACATGCAGATATGTAACACAAGACAGACAATCAAGATCGTGTTTGGCATAAACTAGTTCCAGCCACACACAAAGCCCCAAAGAACACCTAAACCTCCAACCTATTCTGTGATGAACTCACACAGTATTTCACTTGTCCTGAGGCAGGCCCTCCCTGATTTGAAAGTGTCACTATTGAATCCAAAGCTTACAAACAACCACATCTGTTCAGAAGGAAAAAAAAAAAAAAAAAAAAAAAGAAGCTGAAAAATCCAGACATAGGGGCAGTCTGGGACATCAGAAAACAGCCCATTTCTCACTGCTTTAAGTAATTTAGGATTCCTCCACCTGCCTTTTCCTGCAGCTAAGTGAAGCTGGCCAGATCACTGGCTGCCCTTTCACTTGAAAGCGTCCGCCTACGAAATGACAAGGTCACATTGGTCAGCTCTAAAGATAAACATCCCCATGGTGCACAAGCAGACAATTGTTAGAATCAAATTGTTAATCAAGCATTCCTGCAAATCCATTTTTTCATGATCACATGAACTCATTATACTCAACTTAAGCAGCAATAAACCATTTTTAAGTTGATTTTCCTTGACATTCCCAGGTAATGCCAGCTGCAGACTACCCTTGAACTTCCACTGCTTTATGAGACTTAGATAATGGCTCATGCCAAGACCTAATTCAAGAACAGAAAATTAAAAGTACAGACTATTTACAAGGTAGTCACAAACAGAAACTGTTTATCATTTAACTACATATAATTTCAAGGTAACAGAACATCTGCTGATTAATCTGTGAAGATGCTTCACACCCTCCATACTTCCCCCAAACCTTTCATGTGTGGGTTAACAACCTAAAAAAATCCCTGAAAGACATCAGACCACCTGTAGGATAATATACTTGTATGACATACAAGGAAGATAAGTGCACACTACTTTTCTCCTTGTAAATCCCAGAGCACAGATGATCTTGAAGTGTTCCAGCATTTCCAGTGATACACACGTGGCTCTGTACCTCAGAACATTCAATAACCACCGCCCAATTTATAAAATCCACGGATTTAGTCTCATAGAGTTAAGGCTTATCTTACCTTATCAAGTGATTCATTTCATCAAATTCAAGATACCTATCCACGTGAATACGATTTGCTGCTGTGAATAGGTGCTTAATGATAGGTGTCTATTAAGATATTAGGAACATTAATTATAGAGGAACAATCAGTAGAAAAAGATTACCAAGCAGAATTAGCAACACTTGCTTAAAGCCAGTGAGGACATTTTTCATATTATTTACAGAAGTGTCTGCATTTGAACCAATTCACTGACAGTGCCCATTATTTTTCATTACCTTGTTAAATGAGAATTTTATTGAACTACAGCATATATTTTATGAAATTATGAATGAAAGCAGCATTAGTCATGTACCAGAATTTATGCTCATGTTCGATAAAAAAGTTGCTGTCAGAAGCCTACTGAGCATCTCAATGAGGAGCCACAGACACTAGCTTTTCAGGCTCACATTTGAAGCAGAACCCACAGAAAGAAATAGACCCCCATAAAAGAGGAAAAGCCATCCAAAGCTTTCAGGGAAGAAAGAAGGGCGATGCTCTTGCCCGCCCGGGGAGCTCCTCGCCCCCGGCCGCTTCTGCACCCACGTGGAGTCACGGCTGGCACCGAGCGATGCCCACGGGTAACGCCGGCCACGGAAAAAGCCGCTTCTGGCCCTTTTCTCTCTGAGGCAGGGGCAGGAAGGAGGAAGGCTGTTACCCAGCAGGAGGAAGGAGAAGATCCACTGCAGAACGGCGACTGTCTGGATCCTCCTCTTTAGGGGGATGTTGATGGGGGCAAACTCGACCTTCATGCTGACGGAGAGCAGCGCGGGAGGCACGGACCTGCCGGCTCGGCTCCAGCCGCCGCCCCAGCCGCCGCACCTGCCCGCTGCGCGCCGCTCTGCCGCGGCCCCGG
>VZRH01007070.1:1508594-1531956 GCA_013397555.1 Urocynchramus pylzowi | reverse complement strand
CCCCGGGCTGCCCGCCCCGCGAAGCCCTGAGCGCGCACGGTGCCGCCGGCCGCGCCCTGCGTGTCCCGGGGCTGCGCTGGGACAGCCGGGGAAGCTCAGGCCTCGGAGCGCCGGTGGCTCCCCTGCCGCCTGCTCCTCGCCAGCCCACGGCACGCCGGGCACAGCCGTGTGTTGTCCCCGGCCCCTCCAGCGCGTTGCCACGACACGCACGGCTTGAGCCCAGATCTCGGGAAGGGGCAGCCGCGCGTCTCCGCATGGAGGTTTCTGGTTGGAGTTTCACTGTCTGTTTTAGGATCTGGTTAAACGAAGGAGGAGAGAGAAGGGGGGAGCAGGCAAAGTGAGCGGTGAATAGCGTGGGTTTATTCAGTCCTTCCATCCTGGCTCAGGAAGCAGGTTTCAGAGCTGCTCGGCTGAAGGAGCGTTCAGGACATGCCGTGGTTTACACCAGACGGAAGCTGTGGCTCTTCAGACGGCCCGGTGCAGATCTGCCTTGTCAGAACGGGGCTGTGTTAGTTACTCTGTGTTACTCACATGTTACAACGCAGTTGATGCAACCTCTGTAGAACAACCTGTCTGATCGGAACAGGAGCACTTGGCAGAAGCTGCCCAGTTATTCTCTTCTGATTTCATTATCTGTCCAGGCCAGAGTTGCTCTGACAGGAGGAGCTGAGCTCCAAAGATCAGAAGCCCTCCCATGTGACTGTCAGAATACCACATCAATAAATCAAATATATACTAAAGAAGCTGCTACTCAGATGTAAATATAAGGAAAAATCTTCAAATTACTTTTACTTTTATTTTTTTCCAAAATAGTATTTGTTATCTTGTTTGAAAACATTGTAAACACATACACAAAAATGAGGTCTGAGGTCTGCTTATTAACAAAAATTCACCCTCTTCCTTCACAGCGGATGAAGAATTTGATGAGCTTTGCTTTGAGTTTGGTTTGGAACTTGATGAAATTGTAAGTAGTGTTTTTATTTGTTGCTTTTTGAGTAGATGTAGCGTATTGACAGCATTGATTTTTGGTATGAGTTTGTATGGCATTGTTTCCAGCATATCCCCTCTTGCAATATTGTTATGGACTGTATTAACAAAGGTATTTTGAATATGGAAAAATCCCCTCAGACTTACAAAAGTTACTGCTTTGGAAGCAAGAGACTCCAAGATGGCATATTGCAATACTTCTGGAGGTCAGCACTCTGTGCCTCTTGATCTTAAGTCTCAGGCACCATTTATTTAGCAGCATAAATATGGCCACAGAACATGTATTGATCACATTTTAAAAGATCTGTTTGGCTTTTTTTGATATGCAGTCATCTGTGCAATATCCACAAAAAATGTATTTGTCCTGGACATTGTTACCTGAATTGTAACTAATTTATACTTAATGTTTTGATTTAGGTTCTGTACTTGTGGAGATTTGCTAGCCCTGATAACTCTATCCATGCAAATCTTGTTCAAGTAGACCTTTTTTTTGTTGTGCCATTTAATTTTAATTTATTGGCTTTTTAATGATGTTTATCAAAAGACATCTGAACATCATATGTTATGCTGTATTTTAGATTTAATTTGATTATGACAAGTCATTTGCCAATCTATTGCCAAAAATAAGGTCTCAGATCTCTACTGGGATCTGACAGCCTGGAGGTTCTTGTTTCTATAATATTTTTTCTTAAAATTAAAAATTTAATACTTATTTTTTCTTTTGGTACACTGCTTTAAAGTTTCTGAATTTGAGGGTTTATGTCATTTCTTGTATTTGGTGTGTCCATTTGCTGTATAAATGCAAATTACAGTGTTAAACTTCTAATTAATACAGTTTCTCCTATCATATCACTATCATACTGCTGTCAATGTTAAGATGTATCAGGTTAAACCCACATTTTTGCTTGATTTCAGACATCAGAGAAGGACATTATAAGTAAAGAAAAAGGTGAAGAAAAGGCCAAGGGTGCCTCTGATGTTGTTCTCTATAAAATTGATGTTCCTGCCAACCGCTATGATCTGCTTTGCCTGGAAGGGTTGGTGCGAGGACTGCAGGTCTTTAAGGAAAGGTAAGGCAGAGTTGTGAGATCTCTGTGCTGTTTGTTATTTGTTGAAACATGGGTCCATTTCTGGTCAGTAAACAGAACTTCCTACTTACTTCATTTTGAGTATGATTAAGTGTGTAGATGGGATTAATCACATGTTCCTCTGGAGAGGATCTATTGCATAACTTAAAAAGACTAGACTAGAATGTCATTGGGTTTTGTATCTGTTCTAAAAAGTTTTTAATTGCTGTTTCATTTGAGACTTATCCTCTGTAAAGAACTCCTGCAGAGAAACTTCCTTGTCATCCTTTCTAATAAATACCAAAATAAATAATTTATTTCCCTTTTCTGCAATGACTTTATCTTGCTGAGTTCTTCCTTTTTAGTTCAGAAATCTGTTGACCATCACATAAAAAACAAGTTCTGCACAGTTAGCTAATTGCATGCCAAGAAACATTACCAAGAAAGTTTACTACATATAATTTCTGCTACATTTCTAGAGTTTGCTGCATTTCAGCTACAGACTTACTTCTGTTTTTGTTTTAGGATAAATCTCCCTAGGTTTGAAAAGATAATACCAGCTGAGGGTGAAGGTCAGAGGTTGATTATCACTGAACAGGTAAAAGTGTTTACTGCACCTCTGTAAATGCATTGAGAGTTGCTGAAGCAGCAAGATCCATATCAGTATGATTTTGTAAGAGCAGTGAGACTGGAAATCTTATTTGCAGAACAAGAGCTAAAGACATTTAAATCTCTCTACTAGTTGTGATCTATTCTTAGGAATGAGGAGGGGGAGGAACAATAGACAAACTGTTTTGGGTGACCCTAGTAGAGATCAAATCAAAGTTTCAGATGCAGCTCAAATCAAATCTCTTGAGGTCTGTGTGCTGCTGCTGTGAATTGCAGACTGCCCAGATCCGGCCTCACGCTGTAGCTGCCGTCCTCCGAAACATAACTTTCACCAAGGACCGCTATGACAGCTTCATCGACCTCCAGGAGAAGCTACACCAAAATATTTGCAGGTTAGTGCTTAAATTTAAAACAGTCTATAGTGTCTGTGTGTGTGATTTTATCACATGTTAAAACTGCACATCCCTGTTGCAGAGAGGTGTTATGGTTATGCCAAGGAAAATCTTCTATAGGAGCTCTCTTGATCCTTCTCATTTCCTTGCCTTTTCTTGTCTGCTGTCAATATTGTTCAACATAAATAACTGTTCCAATTCATTCAACATTTGAGACAGAAGTGTTTAGCAACATTCCCACTGGATTTGCCTTGACAGTTGTGTTGCTATTCATAATAATATTTATTAAAATGTTATTCATCAAATAATTTCTAGGCTCCTCAAAATCATCCTTCTGTTTTTTCAGTAAGCTCTGCAAATGCATAGAAGTATAGAGCATCATATTCTAAGAAACTCCAAGTATTTCTAGTAAAAACATTATTTTGCCTTCTTTATTTCTAGGAAAAGATCATTAGTAGCAATAGGTACCCATGACTTGGACACCATCACTGGTCCATTTACTTTTACAGCCAAAGCACCTTCTGAAATTAAATTTAAGCCCTTGAGTCAATCCCAGGAGTACACAGCCTCACAAATTATGGATCTGTATAGGGTAAGTGGAATTTTTCAGACTCATTGCACTAAATGATGCACTAAATGAGGAAGATAAATTTCCAAGGTTAAATATCTCTCATGTCCTTGTTTTTAGAAGTTGTTCTTACAAATAAAACACAGCTGTCTTCTGTAGCTTAACAGCCATTGAACATTCCATATTTTGCTTATCATGTTGGCAAACACATACTGGCCCTGGAGACAAATCCTCAAGTGTCACTGACTAAAAAGTAAGAGAGCTCAGAAACAAGAAAGACTGAAAGGAAATTAGGCTTTTGGTACAGCACATACCTATGTCATTAGAACAAATATAAATTTTGAATCCAGTTTAGGTATGTGTCAGTATCCAGCAATTTATAACTCAAAGTATTACAGTGCTAATTTTTATCACTTTTAAGAAGAGTTCCTATAGACTAAGGATATTTGGCAATGTTTGTGTGCTGTGGTGAACAAGGGTATTGTTTGGACAGAATGGCCTACACATGTTTGAGAGAATCCTTAAAAAATCTGCAGCACCAGTTCTTTCATTTCAGACTTTTTCTGCTGCTGGGAACAAACATTCTTTGCTAGTAAAGTACCTAACTCTAACCCAATCCTTCCCACCTTCAAAATTCCTTTTAATTACTCACCAGAGGGTTGTGGCTCTGTGGAATTTCACCTGTGAGCTGAAGTGAAATTGAGTTTGTGCTTTGTTTCTCCAGACTGACAGCCACCTTCGGCACTATTTGCACCTGATTGAAAACAAGCCACGTTATCCTGTCATTTATGACAGCAAGGGGGTTGTTCTGTCCATGCCACCAATCATCAATGGTGAGATTAATTTGTGACTGCTGTGTACTGCTGCTGCTGTTTTGTGTGTGAATCAGTGTCTGACAGAAATTATGGGGTTTTTTTTAAATGGTTTCACTTACAATTTCAAAAAGTCTTCTTTCCTTCTTTAAAGTTTAAAGGTAGTCAGGTTTTTTTGCTTTTTAAAGGTTAGTCAGTTTTTTTTGCTCCCTCCCTAGGCTGCTAGTGTTCCTTTTTCTCATCTTTATCAGAAGGGTGTAAAAGTCCTACTGCAAACCTCTGCATTGAGCTTCTCATACTCTTCCCCAACTCAATAAAGTTCCTTGTGACAGGAACTTTAGTTAGTAAAACATTTGTTTAGCTAAAAGAAGCCTGAAAGAAGTTATTTTGTAAACTGGTAAGGGTAACTGGTAACTGCAACTTTGTACTGCATTTTATGAGGTCACAGCAGGGAACTTACCAGCCATGGGAACTATTTTTTTTTATGGATCCTATTGCTGTCAGAGGGAGTGTTTTTAGGAGACTTTAATTGCTTAAAAAGAATAAATTGGTCTAGACTTTTTTTTTCATTGTTTCTAAATATGGATTTATTCTGAATGCAAAAGAAACCATGGGTGATTTTTGAGAACCAGATTTACTGAAGTCATTTGACATGACAAGAATTGCTCCTTAAAGAAAGATAATTCAGTATACCTTTATACTGAAATATAGGTCAGGAATCAGTACCTTTCCCTACACTGACCAATAAATCTGCAGTGGTAATCTCTTTGGATGTATGCTTCCTAATAGACCTTATCCAGCTAACCCAAATCTTCTTAAAAGGCAGCTCAAACTCTTTGGCAGGGACTGGTAACAGTAACTGTTCTGAATTGAAGATGCTGTCAACCACTGTGCCTGATCTTTCTTTGATAGGCTCATTCCAGCTTGGGGGTATTCCATGTATAAGCATTGCATATTGTTTATATTCTATCAATTAAAAAGGTTGAGCTAGATTTAACACCTGCCTCTGCTTTAGAGAATAGTATCCAAGAGAGGCTTCCAGGTCAGAGGTGCTTTTTAAACAGATAATGCAATGTAAACATTTGTATTGGTTGTTTGGATTATCTACAAGCACTGAAGTGAAGGCTTGTATTTGCTTTGAAGTGAGTCCAGGGATGCTGACTACATTCCATCTGCAGAGATACAGCACAGCTGTAAGGGAGCACAAGATCCCTCAGTCCTAAGATCTCTGCTGCACCCAACTTCAGTCTGGCTGTGACCTCATTTCTCAGATAGGAAACTAAAACAGAAGCTAAGTCAAGGTCAAACAAAGGAAGCAGCAATTACCATGTATATCCTAATGCTTTCTTTGGCTCTGGTGGGGTGCATCTGCATTAATGAATGGTGCAAGGAAAGGCAAGAAGGACAAAGAGGCTGGATTTGACATGATCCTACACAGTTCTAGCACTGTGTGTGCCCATTCCTGCATGTTTGCCAGCCATGGAATTCACTCCCAGTGTGCACTGCCCATCTGTACCTAACAAGCAGAATGAGATCTCTGTACAGCTGCTCCAGATTGCTTGTGCCTTACTAACAGACCCCACTTTTGTAGGGAACCATCTACTGGGGGTCTTCACATCAGTTTGCAAAAGAGACACTTCAGGTGCTTCTTCCAGACGAGAAAATTTTTGAGTGCAAGAGGGATGTGCTTTGGTGCACACATCATAACTCCCAGTACAGACAAAGCAAATTCATGCCTAGAAGGGACCCATACTAGAACCTAAATCACTACTGTAGAGCAACCTGTAGGGTATCAGCAGACAGTGTCAGGAGACCACAGAATGACTACTGATAGTCATTAGTCTAATCACTTTTTAAAACCCATTTCATTTGTTCCTGTCCAAGGAAATGACATACATCACACATGTGATGTGAATATGGGACTAAACCCAGAGAAGATGGGATGCTGAGGCAGTGCAGAGCCCTTTGCTAACAGCAGATGGCCACTGTTCTGTTAGCTGGCTTTTCCAGCTGGCTGCCAGGATACCTGTGTCTTGCAGTGGAAAGCATAACCCAGCCAGTGTGTCTGCTCTGCCTTTTTCCTTTTCTTTGATTCATAAATTCAAATATAAAAAGAGCTGCTATTCTGCCAGCAGCTGTGAATGTTGGTGCAGTAGATAGTGGCTTTTTTAAGCTGTGGAAAATGACAGTGATCTTTCTGACACAAAATCAGTATCAGTGCTATTGCAATAAAACTAATATTTCTTAACATGTTTTTGTTTTCACATGTTTTAGGAGATCATACAAAAATAACGCTAAATACCAGAAATGTGTTTATTGAATGTACAGGCACAGATATTACAAAGGTAAATCAATCTTTCCTGCTTTTGATATGCTTTAAAATAATTGTTTTCCCTTTGGATAACAGAGCAATACAAAGACCTACAACAACAAGACATTTACTATATGGAGCCAGCCTTCCAATACAAAAGTCGTAAGACTATGAAATTCCCTGGAAACAGTTTCAGGCTTGCTCTATAGACAACATTGTGTTTTCACTGAATTTTGATTTTACTGTATCTTTATGTTGACACTAAGTGTTCAGCTTGTATGAGACAATAATTCAAGTAAATTAGAGTTGTCTGGCTTTTTTGAACACTTTTTCTAAATCTGAAAGACTTAGAAAAGAGTAAAATTTACTCAGACTTGCGGTTTTGGCAGAATCCTATTTGTAAAGATTCATTTTGTCTCCTACTGAAAATTTGTGTTGAGGGAAGAAAGACAAGTATTTTCCTACTTAGTTATCTTTATCAAGCAGGGATGCCATGCAAATAATTGCTAAATTCAAGTCTTTCCATATGCAAATTCTGTAACTTAAAGCTGTAGCATGAAAGCCAAGGAGCTATAATTGCCTGTACTTGAATATAGGTTGTGCATTCATTGGTAGTTTCCTAAAGTGTGTAACTTGATGCTTAAGAGCAAAACTGCTTTTAACTTACTCTACTACAAAATGGTATGTTAACAACACAAATAAATTTGCATGTTGGGGAGTGGCTTCTAAGCAAACTAATAAATAATTTTTTCTTGCTGTTGCTTGTCTTGATAGTAAAACTAAATATAGTGTTGTTCTGTTTATGTGAAGGAAATTACACTGTCAAGCATCAAAACACCCTTTTGTGGATTGAGAAGTTCATCTGAATCTCAGTATTACATTCCATTATACTAATCCCTTAAAATATTAATTGTAAAACAAAAAGAAAATTGCAAATGAGGTTATTTGATAAAGTATTGCTGAACAACCCAGTCCTGCAGCCTCTTCATTCTCACTTGAACTTCAGTAAAATGACTAATTAGACAGGTTAGGAAGACCCAGCTTCAAATGGTGATAAAAACCCTGTGTTTCTAAAGAATAGAGTTTAGAAAAGATACACAAAGGCTTCAGAACCTTGAAAACCAAAGATTCTCAAGCTTTTGCACTAATGTCTGCATCAGAAGAAAAATATTTTTTAAAATTCAGTCTAGTATTCTAGACTGCTAGGAAATTAGAATAGAATGAAGAGGGTGTAAGATGAGATATTTTCCCTGTTTCTTGTTAAGATATTTTGTCTACTTCACACAAGTAGATAACAGATTTCAATGTGATTATTATGTTTGCTTTGTAGGCCAAAATTGTTCTTGATATTATAGTCACGATGTTCAGTGAATATTGTGAGAAGCCATTCACGTGAGTATGAATCTCCAGGGAGAGAGCCATTACATTTGGGCCATGTGTTAAAACCAGTTTTACTTATATTTTCTGTCTTTCTCAGTGTTGAAGCAGTAGAAGTGGTTTATCCCAATGGGAAGACCCACATCTATCCGGTAAGCACAGCATTAGGATATCTCTGCCCTCAGAGAGAGGGCTTGATTTTCACAAAGTCTGGTAAGAGTGACATTGTTTTCTTTTCCTGCAGTGGCAGCATGTGCTGGTTCTGAGGTGTAGTGTAAAAATCCAGCTTGGCACTTTCTCTATAGTAGTGAGTCAGAACCTCCTCTAACCCCACAAAAAATAACTCCAGCTCCAGGTTCTCCTTGTCAAGGAAAGTCATTCTGAAGCTCCATTGAATTATGATGAGGTTAAAAATACACTATTGTGGTTTAGAGTGCCTGTGATAGGAACTTTTTCAGGAACAAGTAAAGATTGCAATCAAAGGTCATCATCTGTGTCTAAAGCTTTTAAAACCTACATGTTCCAAATCAGGAAAAATGAATGCAGGAAGAGGTCCTGCAGCCTTTAGCCTATGGACAACTGAAAACAGCCTCAGCATAATGTACTTATCAGATCTGGAAGCTTTAATGCCCTTCAGTTAAAATAACCTTGTAACACTGCATTTTTCAGTCTCTCACTTTATAGACACCAGCTATGTAAAAGTCTAAAAGACAGAATGTTGACTTCAAGTTCAGTTCAGAGCCCCAGACAGGTCTGTTCGCAGTAATGGAGTCTTACATTTTTATTCTCTTAATAAGTATAAAGAAAGCAATTTCTCCTGTTTCCTGGAAGTAACTGAAGACAGATCTGGTTGAGTTCACAAAACCAGATATACCAAGGGAGTACAAACTGTTTAGAGGGAAAGAAACTTATTTTTGCTGAGAGGTTTTCTAGTGTCATTTTAGCTCTTTCTTTTCACAATGTTAGTTTTAATCACCAGAGGTAAGATGTAAAATCCTGAAAAGATATCCAACAAAATAGAAATCTCTGCAGTAAATAAAGCAGCTTCCCTAGATAAAATAGAGAAAAAAATCCCCAAGTTTCAGATACTATGGTTTTTAAGGATTTTTATGTCAAGAAATTTAGAAACACACGAAATACATAAATACATATAAAATAATTTCCTTAAATACATTGCACACTTGCTAAGTAAAATACTGGTAGGTATTTGTGTGCCAATAAAGAAATAGAAAGTTTTCCTTCCTTTTCCTCCTTAAAGTCATTTGATCTGTACAAGACCATGAGATCTCATGCATGACCATTCTGTGCTTTAGGGCTTTGACTTAGGATGAACTGCTCACCAGAAACTTTCAGTGACTCTGTTACTTGCATATACCAGAAATTATGGGAAATTTCAATAACGGGGATTTCATGCTGCATTCACCCTTCCAGCTTAACCAAGAACAGCTTTCACATCACATACTAGAGTATATTTTCAACAATCCTGTTAACTTTAGCATGCTAAATATAGCCTAATATTCCACATTTGTCTTCTGTGGGTGTCATTTTAGTATGGCAATTAGAAGCTAGATTACTGAGATTGAATCCTCTTAGGTAGAAATAGCAGGCACTGTATGTGCTTAAAATCTTTGTCTTTCTTTTTAGGAGCTGGCTTATCGAACAGAGAAGGTGAAACCTGAATACATTAACAAGAAAGTAGGAATCAGGTGTGTTACTGCAAATTAAAACAGTTTTTGTTAACCATGACAAAGGTACTAGAAGACATTGATTATTGCATTGTTTTAAAAATGTTTAGACTTAGTGATTTTTTTAATTTATCAAAAATTCAGGGGTTATCTTGGGTAATTAGATCGACTCTGTAACAGAGTCCCCTGCTTTCAGAGAAAGTGAATGATTCTTTATGGCTTCACACAACTGTTGTGAAGTAAAGGAAAAATGACCATCTCATGAGTGAGAATCTGAGCTGGTTCTGTTTGCATGCTAAGTATGTGTACAGTCCATAAAGCACTTGCAGATTGTTCAGGATACGAGGCAGTGCAGAAAAAACCATTGATTACTTCACAAAGCCAGTCAATACAGTGCAAAATCCATAAATGACCTCTCTCTTGTTTTGTTTCAGTGAAACTCCATCAAGCCTGGCAAAGCTGCTGACTAGGATGTGTTTGAAGTCACACGTCACAGGGAATGGGAGCCATATAGAGATTGAAATCCCTCCTACCAGAGCAGACATTATCCATGCCTGTGATATCGTAGAAGATGCAGCAATAGCTTATGGTTATAACAACATTCAGATGGTGATTCCGAAAACGTACACCATAGCTAATCAAGTAAGATTGCCCCTTCAAATGAATGCTCTGTTGTCAGTAAATGACTGCTGCATGCCAGAAGGGCTTTGGGGAAAACAGAGCCTAGGAATTAAATATTTTGACATGCTTTGCCTTGAGAAGTATTTACCATGGATGGGATACAAAACAGATGCCCCACTGATTTGAATAAGTCTAAGACCAGTGGTTGCTGGTACTTGAAAAAAGACAGGGTTTAAGTAGGGAACCCGTATTAAATCTCTAATTGGGAGATTCATTTCCTCAGGCAAGCCTAAAGGCAGCTGGCTAATGCTTTCAAAAATTTTAAGCACACAAGCATAGTCTCTCCCTAGTGAATTCGCCATCGTGTAACAGGCAGAATCACCTCGGGAAAGAATAGCAAAATGCTTTTAGATGGAAGCTGAAAACTATTTTGTTTCATTTTAGCTCCCCCTCAATAAGTTCACAGAACTTCTGAGACTGGACTTGGCAGCTGCTGGATTCACTGAAGCACTCACTTTTGCCCTGGTATATTACATTGATTTCATATTTTTCTTAATTGCATGTTCCAACAGTGATGCAATCAAAACTGCAGAGGGTGGTCTGAGGATATGTTCTTGTATAAATGTACCAGTATCATCCAGTACTGTTTTGGCAGCTGATTGTTTACTAGGGCTTTGGAATCACAGTATAATATCTGGTGAGTTTGTAGGTCAGAGAAATTAAATGAGTCACTGTTAATGTGGTATGTAGTTCTAAGTATAGAGAGGGAAATAGCTGCTGAAGGACTGGTTTTAGTTTAACTTGATAGGATGAAATTGTAAGACAGCAAATCTCTCTCAAGACTTTGGTCACCAGATGTGAAATTCATCATAATTCAATAATCTGGAAAAACAACATGAAGATTTAGTACTTTCTGGTGGGTATTCCTACAGTGTATTGAGATTTACCTGTTTCTAGATTTTTCTTTAGTATTGTCACTTGTCCACGATTCTTTGCATTAGATAATTCAGTATGCAAAGAGCTTATTTTAAGAATACCCATAAAAAAGTTACAATACACAGACACTAAGGGGACATCCTTTGTAAATTTCACCACAGGCAGGGTTTTGAATATAGATAACGGATATATGGTATATAGATATAAAAAATGTAGCATTGTTATCACTGGTTTAGGTATTATTTGTTACAGCCATGCCAGCAGTCTTTGACCAAGAATTAGGACTCTGCAGCAGCAAGTGCCACTCTGGTATTAACTGATGCCATAATTTGTACTATGGAAATTATACAGCAGGATCATTGTGCTGAAATAGAATGTACAGTAGGAAACAACATCTTTGTCATGGCCACTTGCTCTTGCCCCTTAGTTGTGAACTGATCTGCTATTAGAAACAAAGAAGTTAAATATGCTCCTATGCCCTCCAAATGTGTATGGAACTATTCATATATGGAGACTGGCATAGGCAGCTATTGAAAATATACTATACATTTTTTAAAAATCCTTTCTGTTACAAGATCTGCTCAGAGCCTTTGCCTAAATGCCCAGTTTGTGCACATTTTAGCTTATGGGGAGCTACCATCACATATTTTGTTAAAGTCTCTTTGGAGCTTGTCAACTTCTACCTGAACCTGAAACTTACTAGATGGCCAGAGGTATAAATCCTTGAAAGTACACAACCTCTTAATATAAGAGAGAGTGATCTGCTCACAGATTATTTTTTATTAATTTACTCAAATATTTTAAGATGCAGCATTTCAGACTCCTAAAAGATTTCTGGTAGTTAAAAAGTTCAGGTATTGCAGCCAGATTTGCTAGTTTGAATGGACTGAATAAAATTTTAACACCTTCAGATTTCAAAGAGCTTGAAAATCAAATTTGGTCTCACTCTGAAAAATATATTCCAGTTTTAATATTTGGTTATTAACTCATTTAAGTAGCCAGGACAATAAGTAGTATTGTGCTGCAGTGCTAATACCTGACAGAGGCCTGTGGTTTATCTGTATTCAGGCCTGTGGTTACTACCATGTTTAGGAAACAGTATATACAGTCAAGCTTTTAAAGTTTTTCTGTATTCATTAATATTACTATCCAAAATTAATATTTCCTAATTCATTATTCATTTTTGAGTGCTGCACTCTTGCTTGATTCTTTGAACACATAGTTCATTTTTTTCAGCACCAAATAGGTAATATTTCTGGAATATTTAATATGTTACATTGTTACAACTGAGGACCTTTGTGAACTGCAACAGCAGAATTTTTGAAGGTCATGCAGTGTGTCATGGTATCACATTTCCTATTTGTATTTCTGCTGTGGTAGGATAAAACTCACAGTCTGCTGTGTCCCCAGCATTTTATTAAGTGAGGCTTATGACTTTGATAACTTTGATATAATATGTACTACAACATAATGTTCCCCAATGTTATGTGACAAACACTGCTTATGTATTTGTGCACTCAGTCTGTTTCTTGGTTAGAGCCCCAAATTGCACTTGTGCACAATAATGTTGCCTTCTGTGAGGAGCTGCAGTTTAGCCAGAATCCATGTAGTTAAATCACAGTAACATGCTGCAGTTTAGATAGACATCTGAAAACTGTTTAACACAGTTCTCTCCTCCTAAGTTCAGCATTTCCTTGTGTTATTTGGGATTTTTTAAAATGATTGTTCAATAGTCCACTTTTTCAGATGGTATCATCTACTCATTTTTCTCACAGTTGGTCTAGCAACACACTTTGTGAGTGCTGCCAGTGCAAAGGGAACACTTCAGGGAGACTGCAGTACACAACCAAATCCTCAATTACATGCCTAGTCAGCTACTGGTTTCTTTATTACTCTAATAAAGCTATAAATTCTGGAAATCTGAAGTGTGGATCTTAGAAGCAGCATCTATTGCAGTGTGTGCACAGACATTGGCTGAGCCTGATAAAATGAATGCATATTGTTTTACTGACCAGCTTAAAAATACACCTTTAGAATACAGGCTTTAAAAACACTTCAACCCCGAAAATTGAAGAAACTACAAGAACCTTATGCAGCTCTGAAAATTGAAGGCTTGGCCATATAAGCTGTTTTTCATAGACAGTACTGTACTTTATGTAAGTGTCTCTCAAGGGATTGTTTTACTTTGTATGAAAGAACAGATACCAGTCCTTCTACAAGGGCTGTTTTCAGAATAAAATACTTCACCCACTACAAGTCAGGCTGCAGAATCTGAGCCCGTTTTTAAAATAAATGGTAACAATCCATGACAGAAGCCTAAATAAACACTTGCTTTTTTTTTAACCCAGTTTTATTTTATTTAGTAATTAACATTTGCAAATAAACCAGTTTGCCTACTTAGTCTTAAGACTAGGGCTTAATTTGTATTAGGAGTGTTACATGTGAGAGGCTATATTATGGGGCAGTGCTACAATTCCATTGTTCATTCTTGATATCAGATTTCATCATTGTCTTACTGTCTATTTTAACTACTTGACCTTGACAGGTTTTTGTCTCATTTTCAGTGTTCTCAAGAAGACATTGCAGATAAACTTCGCACAGACATCTCTGCCACAAAGGCCGTGCGCATAGCAAACCCCAAAACAGCAGAGTTTCAGGTGAGGTCATTTACATTTTGAAAGCAATATTGCCAGGGATTCTTTATTTAAAAAGGAGAGAAAGGAACCTACAGGAAATAAAATGTATAAACTATAAGCTACATTTCCTGCATTAAAGAGCTTGTGTATATTTATATGCTGAACCTGTCGTCTTCTGTTACTGCACTGAGAAATCTCTCTTCTGCTGTGAAACGCTATCAACTTTTCAAGAGAGCAAAGTACCATGCTCTGTGTGTCAGAATAGGGCAAAACTGAGCAGTCTTACTCAGAAAACTCCAGATGGTTGATCAACTCCCTTTTCTAGAAAACCTATTCAGCATAGAAGGAACTATTAGACTTGGCAATCTCTAAACATCCTGAGCTTTGAATAGAAAACATTTGGGTTGTTTTTTTTTTTTTTTTAATATTGATCATTATTACTCTTGGTTTGTGTTTTTTTGTTGTTTTTTTTTTAATTCTGTGATGCTCTTGAAGTATTTTAATACTTCTTTCTAGATCATTTGATCTTAGCTAGAGCAGAAAGTGAGAGCTCAAGTATGGTATTCTCAATAATTTTGAAAATACCAAAGAGTGTACCATAGGTTTTATATTTCTTTTCAAGAGTGTTGTTTTCTTTAAGATGTTTTGTTTAGTTTACAAGGAATGTAAATTTAGAGGCCCCTTTTTTTTCTTTCTAGCCTAAGAAATACAAAGGTAAACTCACTTTAGAAAGGTTTTGAAAAGTTTCAGGAGTCTGTGAGGTATTAATATTTTGTGATTTGTGGGTTTTTTTTCCCTTAAGACCTTCAGTACATCTGATTTATCTGAGTTTCTGAAATACCTTCCTAGATATTATGTCTAATATTGATGACAGTCTTCTGCTGCTCTGAAATTCAAGAACAGAATTTTTGCACACCTTCTATTTGGTACCACAAATATGCAGTCATGCATGACAATGTTGGCACTGTTCAGACTATTACCACCTGTGCATTTCTATCATTTAGCATGGTGATTACAGTGAGAAATATAGAATGTACCCCCAACAAACAATAAGGTGTGAACAAAAAGAGAAAACATGGCAGCCCCTCTAAGCAGATACAGTTTCAGACTCCTGTTCTTGCAAGACTGCAGGCCTTTGCAGTAGCAGAGCCACTAAGCAGGGTTATTTTTGCATGGATTATTCCTTGTGGCAAAAATAGTTTCAATCTTCTAAAATCTGTAGACCTCCCTGAAAATTGGGAAGGATTGCTCTTTGTGATGCACTGTAAACTTTCAGCTTTAGGTGGTAGCTGGGATGAGATTCTCAGGATGACTCTCCCCATCCCCTGTCCCCTGCCTGCAAGGGAAGGGCAGGATGATGGCAAATCCATCTTACACTGAGTGTGCAGCTGGATTTCCTCATTGGTTAAGAAAAGTAGGATAAATAGACAGAAATGCTGCAGGACCAAGCATAAGGAGTAACTGTGGCTGAGCATGTGGTGACTTAACCTCAGTCAAGGAGCAGACAGTCACTGCCACCCCTCTTACATCAGATTTACTGAATCAGACTCTTCTAGTTTGACAAATAAAAAGGTGCAATTCAAAGGAAGTATTTGAATGGAGAACACAGGAAATGTTACTGTTCTTACAGATACATTCACAGGTATGATTGTCTCTTGCTTGGTTCTTTGAACACATTTTCTGTAGATTTCAGGTGCCCATGACTGAATATTACATAGCATTTTCCTGTAGTATAAAGATAACATTTTAAATAATATTTAAATAGATATTTCCAAAACTGCACTTAGAATTTGCCTTTTGTATAAGTGAAGGTGAATGTATGGGAATTATTTTCATTTTCTGTAATTTTTTTTCTATGCTGTATTGCAACTCAGCCACCTGTAAAATGGTACCAGTTCTTAAGCTCACATATAACCTCTTTGAGAAAATGCAGTATATAGAATATGGAGAGAATGTACATTTCCAGGTTTAAAAATTCTAAATCAAAGTTGCTTAAACATAAGAGATAAGTGCAGTATTTGCACTTGACTTTTAAATTCTTGTTATGAGTGGACAAAACAAAAATAATTAAGAAAATGAGATATTTTGGAAGGTATTTGACTTGCAGCATCTCTGTTTGTCCTGCAGGTGGCACGTACAACCCTCCTTCCTGGGCTGCTGAAAACTATTGCTGCCAACAGAAAGATGCCCTTGCCTCTCAAACTCTTTGAGATTTCTGACATTGTAGTAAAAGATCCTAATACAGGTAAGAAGAGAAGTTTCCTCAGAATCTTTGATAATGGAAATACATTTACATACCAAATAGTAATAGTAAGTAAATCTGTATTTCCTTTAAAATGGGCATTTCCATATAATAGTAATTATATAATAATAATAATAGTAATTCCATACTACAATGGGGTTTTGTATTAATGTGCACAGCACAAGATTTAAGAGCTTGGTTTACAGGCTGGATTTTAGAGTGGCTGGAATCATTGTGCAATTTAGATGTTCTCTCAAAAGTGCAAGGAGATACACTGCAACTGGTTTTAGGCATCTAAATATTCCTTAACATCTGTCACAGATACTGAAAAACTGCAAACACAAACACAAGACAGTTTTGCACCAAAAAATAATCTGCTCTAAATTACTTGTGTTGATGTGCCTATTTTTCTTGCTCTTAATCTAGTGCTCCTTTGTACTCTTATCAGGAATGTAATTGATATTCTTATCAGGGATGTGTCTCATGAGAGAACCTGCTGGTAGTGTTTGCAAGTGGCACAAACCCTGGAAAGCAGAAATACCAAAGGCATGCTGCTCTTGCAGTTCTAGAGCCTGTTTAGGCCACTGCAGTCTCAGTCATGTGCAGGGCTGTGCCAGCTGAAAGCAGAATGTCTCAAGCCTGGGAAGAGCAGGTTTTATTTATAGGCAGATTCTATCCCAGAGAGCAGTTATTCAGAGGAAGATTTTGTCTCAACATGAATCCCTTTTCCATCATCTTTAAACAGGATAGCTTGTATTTGTTCTCCCAAATTATTTTCTGAGAAGCTGATAACTGATATGAAGAATGGGATTGATAGCAGAGATGCAGGGTAGAGAATGGAAAAGTCTGTGGAAAAAACTGTATCCATAAATAAAAGGCTCCACAGTATAAAATTTACTCTTTCATTAATAAAAATATTGTCCTTATCTTTCCACTTCATCCAACTATGCTAAGAAAGCATGGCTGTCTCAGCCATGTAATCTTAATTGTTGTAAATGAAACAGGCAAAGCAGCTCGTTCACTTTCCAAAAGCTTCAGTGAAATCCTTTCTGTGTTTTGGGGCCTCTTTGCACTGATTTCACTGTATATGATCAAAATTTCAAATTACCTTTATCTGGAAAAATATATCACAATAAAATGAACTGTAAAAACAGATTTTTAAATGTTAAAAATTTGCCTAAATTTTACTGATCCAAGTCTTTATCTACAGTATATTGAGAGAAAAGGAGTGCCCAAGCTACAACTTTTGGGAGGAGTTGAATGGAGTTTTGCCTCAGTAAAAAGGCTGACATTACTTTAAATTCAGTGGTAGCAATGGTTCTGTTGTTTCATTATCTGGTTTCAGATTTTAGTGGTGGTGTTTAAAGTATCTGGAATCTGCCAAAGTTTTATATAAGGCCTAAACAAAATGGCAAGTAAATTACTTTGGTGATGAATTTAATTGGTAGATTACCTTTTTTCCTTTTTGAAGGAAAAAAGAGCCTTGCCAAGCAAAACAAGCAGTTTTAGCAAACCATGTAGGCTCTTTTTTATTAAATACAGACAGTTTGGTGGTGCAGTCACTCCTTGTTGGGCATGCAGCTAGCTAGAATGCAAACATCGTGGGACAGATGGCAGAATAGCATCAGCATTCTTTAGAACCGAGAGTGGGGCTGTTGTTCTTGGACTAAGGAGTGCATTTACTCTGGCATTATAAAATTTGTGAGTTAAATTGTTACTTTTATTTCAGGTTTGTCAAGTGCAGCTCTTGAAAGCTTTCATTTATGTAGAAGGCTGCTTAACGGTTTTATAAAGAATGATTTTGTGGTGTACTTAATTTTGATGGGAATCATTGCAACAAAGACTTCTGAGACAGCAGCTTTGTGCTGTCTGCTCTTGGGCAGCCCTCTCATGGACTGAGCCCTTACAGACTGTGAACAGTATCTGAAATGGGTTTTAATCTTGTGTTTAGAATCACTACTGTCTTCCCCAAATTGACTTCCAAAACTGCCTAATAAAAAGTTTGGAGGTGGGGGGGTGGGGGAGAAAGGCAAACATTGAAAAATGTGGGGTTGTCCTCTCACATATGGAATGAGATTTCTTGCACAAGGCTTATGTCATCAGACTGACTTAATTTAATTTTATTATTTCATGATTTTGGCATGCAGAATTCCCAATTAATAATTTCAAAAGTATGGTCAAAAGAGTACTGACACTAACTGTATTTGAAATGGCATCTTGCAGTCATCCATGTGTGAATGAACCTAGCTCTTTTAAACATGCTGGGTTTTAATATATTACACAGAACTTGTGCTTTCCAAGGTAAACTGAACATATTTCTCTTCAGACTTACCTGACAAAGTTTTGATGTATTAAATTAGCAAAATGTGTGATAGATTTAACATAACTAAATGGAACTGAATCTGAACAAAAATGGTTTTTCTCAGGGCAGAAGGAAACATGCTGATTTTGAATATTTTGCACAGCATTTGTGTGGGTACTTTGTAGCACTAGGTGATCACTTCTGTAGGATGGTTACACTAGTCTAGGGTGTAAATCAGCACCTTTACCACCAGGGCAAAGAGAGAATACCCTTTTTCTCACCACAACAAAAGAAATTAATCCATTAGAAAATCACCTCTGACCAATGCTCTTGGAGAATCTGGCAAGCTTATGGTAGCACACATTTAGCACAATTTATATGGTCTGTGAATACAGCTGCTGCCACCTTTTGAAGCATATTTCCAACTGTCTGGAAGGGTTGGTTATCTGCAGAAAATAGTTTGGGAGGCTAAAAGATGAGTTTGCACGAGCAGGTGTCCCTTTTCAGATCACCAGGTCATTTTTCTGAAGCAGCTCTAATTTGCAAAGGGACAGTGTACAACGTTGCTTTATCTTCCTCTGCACTCTTTTGGCTCACATATTCCTAAGCAGCTGCCCATCCTTTGGATTGTTTTTCAGCAGCATCCCCAGGAAGTGCTTTGAAGTCTCAGAAATATATACACACATATATATATTTATGTATAATTTGGGTTGACATACTTGGCAAGCTCACTTGAAAAATAGAAATGTTTCATGGCATGACATGAGAGCTCTTAAGTGACTTATAAAGAACTGAAGCATTTCTAACATCTGCCAGCTTTTGCCTACAATTCCCAATATCTTTTTTCCTTCCTATCACTTGTGGTGACTGAACTTCCTCTGTTGTGATAGAACTCTGTAAAGGTGTAAGTTTTATAATACTTGAAAAAAACAACCTTTCCTTTACCAAAGATTCCTAAAATTGAAAACATGAGGTATAAAAAAATGTTGTGTATGTTTATTTCTGATGTTTTAGTTAAGAACTCTGGTCTAAAGGCACCATTGACTATCTTAATCATAATGAAATTAAAATTCAGATAGTTGTCACAAAATCTGCTACCATAATTACTCACAAAAAAAAGGAAACCATTCTGCTGAACCTCTAGTCCAAAGAACATGCTGTCTTAGGGAAGAAAAAAATCATATTTTTCTATTCTGTTGCTCAGTATAACATGAAAATAAATTGTTGACCATCTATGACTGACTACTTGTTGATATCTTAGTAGAGCTGAGAAACAAAGACACATGTGACACACAGACAGAGCAGCCAGACTGCTCAGACCCAAAACCAGACACTGCATTTATTGATATTTTCCCCTGTAGCCCTTACTTTCCTGTGTTGCCATTTTAACTTCAGTATTGGATTCTCCAGCATTATTTAACACTGCACATTATTACAGGAAAAAAGACATTGAGTGACAAATTGCAGACTTACTGCCACAGTAAGTTCAGCTTTCAGTGGCTGATGAGAGAACTTGCAGCTGTGGTACTGAGTAGCTGCCCTAGAAGTTTTGAATGACTTCTGTCTCAAAAGGGCTGAGCTTTCATCTTGTGTGTAGGCTCTGCTCCTGTGTTTTACTGTGTTTTAACCTGTGTATTCCTGGCCACTGGATAAATGCTTTCCTGTTTAGTTCCTGACAGATTTGTTTGTTTGTTTGTTTCTAAATGTTTAGTTGGAGCAAATAAACAAGATGTAAATTTCATTTAATCTTTAATTTCTCATGTAGTAGATTAATGTCCTGGCTGTAACTCCAGCTAAAAGTGCTTGTCAGGGTAGAAGCAGGAGAGCTTCTGAGCTAGAAGTGGGTAATGCTGCCACAGGGCTCCCCTGCTCTATGGCCAGGAGTAGCTCAGGGATTTCCCAGCATAAATGTGATTCTTTGTAGTAAGAAGCAGTGGATTTATCAGCTATGGGCTCCATCTGCCTCCTCAGAGCTGTGCAAACTCCTGGCATCCACAAAATCCTGTGGTGAAGAAGTTTCACTGCTTAACTCTATGCTGCCTGAAAAACCCATTCCTTTTCTTGTTTCTTGGAGCTTGGTTCCTGTTGACTTGATGCAAATGCTGAAACCCAGGATTAGTAAAGCCTCAAAAGCCCCACTAATCCTAGACAGTGTGCATTGCAGTGGGGTAGCCTCAAGGTACAAGTATAACAACATGCTACTACATAGTCATTCTGAAAATTAAAAAAAAAAGGGAAACCTTTTGCGGAAATCAGTAATGTCAGAAGGCATAAGGCAGGAGTTTGGCTTTAGAAATTGTCCAAAGTGGGAGATACTTATGTCACTGTCTTGGCTTTGTGCAGTGTAGCACATTTTTCATAATCACTTGGTTGCAAGGATATCCAAGATGATCCCAGAAAGCATCACTTGTGATTTGGGAACCTCTGTGAATTAAGATCTTTTCACAGATCACCATGCTAACATTATTACACTCCTTTCAGGTTGTTGGCTGGTTGTTTTGTGCTGGTAGTTGTTCTACAGATGAGTTCTATAAATATTTAGCTTTCCCACCAGCATCACAAGCTTCTCCATGCCTACTGGGTATTTGCATTTTGGCTTGTCTATTTTACATTTCTTTAACACTTAGCTTTACACTTGGTACCTGTCATTGCATACAAGATACTTGTATATAGCAACCCTCTTTCCTGCTCAAGGCATAGGATACTTTCAATCTTTCTTTACATTTCTGACTGTGAGAGTCCAGTGGGTTAAAGAAATTCCATTATTTTTCAGGCTACATGACATACTGGCTACAGTCTGTCAGAGAAGCCATTTTACATACTTATTTCTCGTTTCAGCCCCAAGTGCCTCACCGGACAGCAGAAGAAAAGTGATACAAAAGGCAAGGTTAGTTAGAAGTGTGATAAAGTTTCCCAGGTAACATAATTGCCTTCTTCTTCTGCAGATGTAGGGGCAAGAAACTACAGACATTTATGTGCTATTTATTACAACAAAAGCCCAGGCTTTGAGATCATCCATGGTTTGCTGGACAGAGTCATGCAGGTCCTGGAAGTAACACCAAATGAAGAGAATGGCTACACCATCAAGGCAGCTGAAGGTAAGGAAGAAAGAGCTACAGTGTACAGCAGAGGTTGTTGTGGAGCTTAAATGTTCCTCAACAATCTGAGGAGAATTTTTGGTTCTTCTCAGCAGTAGAGACGAAGGATTAATATCATCATATGTGCTGTGATACTGCAGCATGATGGAAGGATGGTGAAAAGGCATTGGCTGCATTCACTGATTGTAAAATGGGATTGCTATCTTTGTGTGAGCTGCCTGAGTAGCTTAATGTAGTTTGTGAGTTCACAGCTTTTTAAGGGAACTTACAATATAGCATATGCCCTGAGCTTCATGGACTGTTTAATATGATTTAATCTGCTGATGGCAGTAGGGTACATAGGAATTCACTGAACTGATGCATATGCCAGACACCCACTGTATCCTCTTTGGCTAACAGAGCCTGGAAAAGGCAACTTCTTACACCTTATCTTTTGGTTTCTAGCTTTATCTATAGGGGTTTTTTTATAGGTACCTTTTATTTATACATTCATGTGAAGACATATGCCTTATATGTCTTTGATTCAAAGAGCTGCTGTCTTTGAGGCTGACCCTGCTGCTTAGATAGTTGTATAACAGCCCTCTTCCTTCTCCATACAGGGTGAGCTGCACATGAATTAAAAATAACATCCTTAAATGCAGAATCTCCTCTGTGTATGTGCCTGTGCATGTAAGAGAGAAAGCAAGCAGGCTGACCTGATTCCTTCATTGCAAGAATACAGGTTGATGGAAGAGAGCAGCACCAGCAACTCATCTATTCTGCTACCTAAAATAAGAGTGTAGAAAATACAGACTAGACAGGCACGGCCGCAGGGATGGCAGCTAGGATTCTATTTACATGTCACACTGTGCTGTTCAGAGAGAGGGGACACTGGCTCAAACTGACTCAGCTTGAAGAAGTGCCTCCATTCTGCACTTCCTGGAACAGTGGCACTGACACAGGGTCCCTGGCAGCCTGACCTAATTCTTTAATGAAAATTTGTTAGGTGTCCCCCTGTCCTGCAGTGTGCTGCCAAGATGCCAAACAGAACATTTGAGCTAAGTGGTCTTCTGGCACTTCAGTGCACACTGTGTCAGACATATTGATGCTTTTCTTCCTTGCTTTTTTTTAGAAAGTACTATTTTGCTCAGTATTTTTAGGCAGACTCTCAATGGGTTTGTTAGAATATTGTTAATAGGAAGCCCAGGTTGACCAGAAGAATGTTTAATACAATTATACTTCTGGTTCTAATTCTATCAAGCACAGAACATGTAATAGCAAAGCCTCTTGTTTGGAAGGGGGGTGTGGTAGTGGGAGTTAGGAAGAGACTCTATGAGTTGGGTACTCAGCTGCCATTGAATTCCAACTGAAATGTTTTATTCCTATTCCAAACTCTTCTGTAGCTAGTTTCTGAATAGACATATCAAGAGTTTACTTTAATACTGAAAAATATTTGCAAGTGTTTTATATTCTGTGTTGTAACATGTAATGACAGCTGATTTCAAGAAACTGGAAAAAGGCCTCAAAAATAATCCTAACACAGGGAAGAAGTTATTTCTAGATATTAGTGCTGCTCATATTCCTGATGCTGTGAGATTTACAATGCTCACTCAAAATCCCTGCATTCCCATGACATTACTCCACGACACATTTAGTGCAGAGGGTGGATTATGCCTTGTCATGTGCAATATATTACAAGCAGTTTGTGGCTTTTGGTATTAAAAAAAAAAAAAAAAGGCA
>VZRH01007070.1:1455579-1508561 GCA_013397555.1 Urocynchramus pylzowi | reverse complement strand
TTCATGGGCAATATATTACAATGTTTTTTTTTGTTTTTGTAAAAAAAAAAAAAAAAAAAAAAAAGCAAAAAAAAAAAAATCTACTAGTTTCTGTTTCACCAGTGATTCAGAAACTCTCCTGGGATGGCACATGGATTCCTTGCAGTTGTCTTGACATTGGAATTTAACCTTGCTATCAATGCAGATGGCTGATACTCTGGTGCCATAGCAGATGCAGTGTCACTGCACCAGCTTAGCTTGGGACCTTCACTGCAGAGATGGTTGGAAGTCAGAGTAACTTGGAGAATTTTGTTTTGGTTTTTTAGCAGTTGGTTTGCTTATTTGTTTGTTATTTTTGGGGTTTTTAAACCCAAATTTTTAATTCACAATTTGTCAGTTAAGCATGTGAGAGAGAGATGCCAGCAGATGATGGAGTAAGGTAACTGCTCAGTGAAACAAAGATACCCTGTAACATCTTAAAGAGACCTCAGGATACTGAAATAATTCATAAGAGCAGTGCCAGTTACTTCAGAGGTTTGAAATCAGGACATTACACATGGCACAGATTTTTAGAGGCATCTGCACAAAGCTGTTTTATTGCCTGTGCCAAATTACAAATTTGTACAGTGAGAAATAGATTTATCCTAGGACTCTGATTTAGAGAGATTTAGGTATTGTCTCTGTCCATAATCTTAAACAAAGCTTGAGACCAGTAGGCAACACAGTGTAAAGGTAGGGTTTAGGCCAGTTATTTTTACTCCTTGTATAACTGATTAAAATAGTTCCACTGATTATTGAAAAACAATCCAGGGAATAAAATCTAGCTTTAAATGAGCAGCAGAGAACAGATAGAGATGTGTTGGGCACATATTTGACACTTTTCCAAGTTCCCTCTGGAAAATGAAATGCCTGTGCTAGAGTCCTGCTTGGTCCATATGTACAGTGATGGTTATTTGAGCTCCTTCTGTTCTGCCAACACCTCAGTGCCCTGTGATTTGACCTTAAGGTCAGTGGTTTTGCCTCTCTAGCAACACCTGGGAAAAAAAGTACAGATGCTAGAAAATATGGGTGAAATTGTGATGTTCCCCTGGCCTTTGCACTGTGCTTTGGTGTAATCTGAGCTAGGTAATAAATGGAGAAGAGCTGTTTAGAGCAGCCTTAAAGAAGAGAGGCTTTTGACTGACTGAATTTGAGGATTTTAACATACATTTGACACTCAATGCCTTCCACTTAAAAAGTTACTAATGGAACCTTTTTATTTCCTTATTGCCACTAAACATAAAAAATTAAAGTTTTAAAGACAGAAGTCTGAAATGCTCCCCATTGCTTTCAAATGCACAGAATTAAGTTTTTGACAGTGAATCCTACTGACCTAGAAAAGCATTCTGGTTTTTCTCTTTGTTTGATGGCATAGGCATCCATAATCAAATATAGATGGAAAAAATATGATCAATCCTCAAACTTGTATGTGCTCCATAATAAAAATAAAAAATTAAATTTTTGAGGTTTAACCATTCCATACAATTAATAAAATATCAGTATGAATGTGTATGATTAGAAGGTAAACAAATAGTTTTAAAATATAAAAATACAGGTAGAAAGATACAACAAATTTAGTTATATGGTTTCAGGTAATTTCATAAAAATATTTAATTTTTAGCTCACCTTCATTGGTTTCAGTTCCCTTGAACTGAAAACTAGAGGCATTATTATATTGGAAGATATGCTTAATTTCAAGTTTTATTCAGGAGTGGGTGTGTTTTCTGCAATATTTTAGTGATCTTGTGCTTTTGCATGACCATCTGAGGTGACAATTTTCTTCCAGAAATCAGGACAACAATCACAGGAGGTGATGTTAATCACGGGGTTTGGGTCCATAGTAAAGCCTTACTTAGGCTGAAAAGAATAAAGAAGGGCTTAGGAAATCCTGACAGTGGATTATATATCACAGTCTTCAAAGGAGTGGTGTGAAGTGGAAGGTGTAATTATCTTCACTCCTAATGTAACATTTAAGAGTCCCTTATTTAAGGAAGAAACCTCTGGTTTGGCAGTACCTTTCAGGAGTCTCCATACTTTGCACATGGAATTTAACTGAGCACAAACTGTTTGAAAAAGGAAGATACTATCCCTGTTTTATCAAAATGTAACAACTGACAGGTTCACAGAAGATGTTACAGAGAATCTGTGAATGGCTGCTGCTCCCCTGCCTGCCCCACTGTCCTCCATGACAAAGCTGAAATAGCAATCTCATGAAAACAAGCAACCCCTGAAGGAAATCAGCTTCTGACAGAAACTTCCTTTTTCTACAGTATTGATTCTCAGGGATTTCAGCTAACTCTTGAATTTATTAATTTAATTTTATTAACTAAATGTTCATGCCATTAATTCTTTTAAGGTAATAATCAGCTTAGCAAAGCTGGGAGGTCAGCCTATTTGTGTTCAACATGAATGTGTACATAATAAGTGCATACTAACTCTTGCTTCATTCAGTAACTGACAGTTGTCCTTAAAAAAACAAACAAACAAACAAAAAAACCAACAGAAATTGTACTCCCTTTCTTTTTACTGCCCTTATTTAATTAAATGAAAGGTGTGGTGAAGTGTAGAAAATTTTAATTCCACAGTGAATCATAGTAATAGCTTCCCATTTAGTAAGGTTCAGCTGTGAAATTAGAGGTGTAATAGTTATCTCCATAACTAAGAACATCAATAAACATTGGCTTTTATAGTAATAATTACACAATAAACAACTTTAAAAGAAGATTTAGACCATGAACCTCAATTCACAAGACAAGAGGAGGGAAGTCTGGGACTCATTCCAAGTTAGAGGTATGGAATTGAACTGCAGCATCTATCTCTAGTGATCAGCTCAAATTGGGAGACTGAACTATGTGCAGATATTTAGTGCTCATATTGAGCTTGGCATTATTAATACCTGCCTTATTTTAAGAAATTGTAGCTTGATTGCTCTTAATGGCAATTCTGGCCTTTCAGCTGCATGTCTTGGCAGCCTTTGCATTGGTCACAAATGTCAATAATTGTCTGTTTACTCATAGATAACTAAAGGAAATGTGCCAATATTACCAGGCCTCCAGATACCATTTCTGACATACTGGGAGGTATCAGACAATTCTTAGTCCACTTAACTGGCATTCTTATAGGTGCCACTGCATAGTCTTTCAAATTACAAGTTTGTAAATAATCACATTTGTTTGAAAACATATTTTCTTAACAAAACACATCAGCTGGTAATTCACTATTTGCCACTCCTGCTAGTTTCACTTTTGCCAATTCCCCAAATTTTTTTTTTTTATCACCAAGGATCAACTTAGATCATCCACCTTGGAATACTGGCACCACATTAACATTTTCTGGTACTGCTGAATTTCCAGTATTGGAACTCCAAGTTAACAGGAGCAGGCAGGATATTTGCTCTGAGAATTGCACCACAATTCTGATGCCTGAGAGTCCTGGTGTTTTAGAAACATCCTAATCCTGGTAGATGTAACCAGACATACTCTTCATTTCTTTCAGGGGTCTGGACAACACCTTACTCTACTCAATAATACCTCCCCTCCACCACAGATGAAAAGAAACATTTATTAAAAACTTAATACACTTCTGTATCTTTAGCCAGTCTTGTTAGTAAATGAAAGTACTCTACCTACAATTTGTTTCCAATATCCTTAAGCCTTTTTTACATGCTGTCTTTACTGCAGCCAGTAATTAATCTTTCCTAATTTTTATAGTTCCTTGATGAATTTCAGCCACTGTTATTAATCACATTTTCTGAAGTGCAAATTATTTCTCTCATTTTTGTCTCTAAGGAGCTTTCTGATTTTTGACCACATTCACTCCAGTACTAAATATGGATAGGGTTTTGGACTAAAACATTCGTATTTTTATTATGAAACTGCTAGTACTCATTTATCAAATAAATTGCTCTTGAAGATCTTCCACTCTTTCTCTGTTTAGTCCTCTCCCTACCTCCCAGACAGCTTAATGAACTAGTAGTGAGAGGTAAGAACAGGTGCTTTTTTTTTTTTTAAACCTGACTCATTTTAGTACTTTTAAATGTATTACCCTAATTCTGCAAGAGGTTTCAGAAGTGCCAGCAGTGATCATTAAAATGGCTTAATTATAAATTATCTCACAAACTTGGATGTTTGTCACTAGCTCTTGTTGCCTTTCCAATGTTGGCCACTGCTTTGAGATCTAATTAATTTCTCATCCCTTTCTCTTGAACAGATTTTTCTGTAAAATCAAGGGAACTTAGTTACATGAAGAATGACAGTTCTAACAACTCAAAATTGCATTAAATTATCTAATAAAGTGGGTGTGGCTGCTTGCTTAATATCCCTTTAATTGTCTATTATCTCTGGTCCCTCTCCTTTCTGTAATACAGGTCTTCAGATTTATAGGAACTAAACCCCTCTAAATTTGTGCCAAGCTTATTTCTGTTCTATCAAGTATCTTCCCACTCTGGTTAATGCCTCAAATTTGATTTTAACTGCATTAATACCCAAGGAGATACCCAGGAAAGATATGAAACAGGAGGGTTGCCTATACTATTGATGTATCCAAAGTGGGAGTCTACAGTATTTGGAGACTCTGCAGATAAATCTGCTTTATCAACATTTGGCAGCACACTCTGGCACTGGACACCTCAGGGGTGTCTTGCTGTTGGAATGATGCTGGTAGGCCAAGCAGCACAGAATTTGTGGCAAAACTCAGAGTCTGATTTTAGAAACAGGTCTCATTTCATTAGATTTGCATTATATTGTTGATTTTTAGTATGAAAAAGAGGCTCTCAGAAGTGAGTTTGAAAAGGGCTTTTTCCATTCCTGTGGTCATTTCATCTCCTCTCTGAAACTTCTTGCATGTCCCTTCCTGATACTCTTCAAGTACCAACCCTTATCCCCAAAAAGGTGTGTGAGTTAAAGTACATTATTTTAGCACAGCATGGGATAATAAAAGGTTTGACAGGCTTACACTTCTTTGTCTTTTAAACTTTCATCACCAAATTATGTTTGACACACTTTTTTTTCCCCACGTATGAAATTAAAGAAATTCAATTAGAGAACAAAGAAAGTATTAGTTTCTCAAATCCAGAAGATTATTTTAGAAGAGAAACTCCTTTTAATTGACTCATTTAGAACTATGTGTCCTGTAGTGGGAGGGGGAAAAAAATCTATGGCAACTGCAAAAACACTGTGAGGAAAGGTGTCAAGTCAATTTGGAAAGAGACAGAAGCTATCTTCTACTGTCAAGCTGTCTTCTAGTGCCTCTTTTTGCAAGCATTAACTATTAAAGATTACAATATTTTTCTTCCCATTGCATTTTATTCTGACAGGTTAGGCATGCTCCAAGGAGTAGTAGCATTTCTCCTGACAGTGAAGGGTTTTCATTTTCTATCAGGTTTTGCCAACCAGAACCATCTAAATCACTGGTATTTGTGTTCCTTGAGCTCAAAATGTCAGTGTCTTCTCCCTGACAATTCTTTTCTCTTCTGCTGCTCCTTTACTGGAGAGGCCTCTTCAGAGTTTAACTCCTTTGGTTTTGCCCCCCAAAGCCAACTATCTTTTTTAATAATTCATCATAACAAGTCTTAACAGATAAAAGTCTTCCTTGCATCAAGAATTTTAAATGTCTGGCACAGCTTTGCATTGTATAATTATAGATTTAGGTAATTTCCAATTTTTTACATTTTTAAATGGAAAATTATTTCTTAATCATCAACTATTTTCAATATTGCAAAACCTTCTTTATAAAAGAAATTATTCATCCAAGGCAGTAGCAGAAAGAGCAGCAATAGCACAGCTCCTTTCTCAGAGTGAAGTTCTGGCTTCTCTGAAAAATGCTACATTTGCCCATCCCTACAGCTCCATCCTTGAATTCCATTCTCATCTGCTCAGCCTGTTGTGTCTGGAGGCAAACTGAGCATGCATCTCCTTTCATTTTCACTACCATACTGATATTTATGCCACCAAATGTGAGCATGTAAATTTTATACTTTATAGTTTAGCAGTTCTTCAGTCCAGTGTGATTTTTCAACTTTGATATGAAGGCAGAGGGGTGGTCCTTCAAATTTAATCTTACTTTTTTCTTCTTTTTATTTCTGCAGTACCATTTTAAACATGTATTTGCAAGATATTGCCTCAAATGTTTAGACCAATGTGAATGCAGGCTTCAAAGATACCTGTTGCCCATGGTAGAGGAACTGACTTTATCTTTGCTGGTGGTGCATGTGTTAGAGAAGAGCAGATACACATAGAAATGCTGAGCTCACCCTCAGCTCAGGCATTTCTGTTCCTGCTGGAGCCACTGTGTGCTTCAGCCACGAGGTATTGCTTTGCAATATAAGCCTCAGTTGCTAAAACTAAGTGGTGAACAGTTCCAGTGACTGCTGAGATTCATTGTTTAATGATGCATTATTCCATGCCTGTTTGTCAAGTCATTTTCTGAAAGGCATGAAATGGGGGAGCTGTGAAAGCAGAACATGAGGTGGCTCTTGGTTATCTCAGTCAAGTCACTGGGAGAGGAGGGCAGCTTGGTCTAGGACAAGTGATTAAACAACATGCAAACCAAATGTGACACACTAAAGCAGACTTGCAGCCTGGCTTAGTGCTGGTTCTTGTTATTCTCTAGTGCCTGTATGAAAGCAGAGCCTAACAAGCTAAAACCTGCTGCCTTGCTGTGCACACATAGACTATGTTATACCCCCTGCCAGAAAGCATATGGTTTATTGTTTCCTAGTTTCTGACAGATTCTGTTGTTTGCAAGGATGAATCATTCCTTTAGCTATCCAGAGAGTGATAAAAACACTCATGGGACACAAATAAATTAAGTTTTTTAATATTCAAAGCTTTGTTTTCTCAGGCACAAGTGACATAGCAAGACTTCTTTTTTTTAAAAAAAAGTGAGCTTAATTTGGGATTAGGAATTCCTTAGTTTTATAGACAAAATAGCTGTGACATAATATCAGCTTAGGTTGTGACTTTTAGACAAAGTATAATGTTTCGGATAAATCTGGATAAATCAGATAAACCAGTTTAATAGCAAAGATTAGCTGTGTAATGGTAACTCTGCAAAGCAACTAAAACTCCAGTGGGGAGTTGCTGTTTCTCACAGCTGCCCCACAAAGGCAAATTTTTGAGCTTTATACACAAATACTGATTTCTAGAGAAATACATGGAATTTGATCGTTTCTTTTTAGATTTCTTACTTTTTTTTCTGCATGCAGCATTTAATAAGAAAGCCCCAAACATCTGCATTCCTTAGCCTCAGCATCCACCCAAGTATTACCTTCCATTAGGAAAGGGAGGAACACAGTGATTTTACCCAGCTGATTTTAAGTGTCTGAGGCTAACACAGGTGAATAAAGAGATGCCTCAAACCTACTGCATTCTTGAACCACTTTCTGACATCCAGCAACACCAAACAACCTCTCTTAAAGCTCCTGGGACATTCCACAGCAAGAATGAAAAACAAATCCAGCTTTTAGGGTTGTATATGAGGGTTTTTATGAGACAGAAGAATTAGTTTTCCTCACACCCTCCCTGAAATACAAATTAATAGGAACTCAGCCATTGACTTAGTTGTAATAGGAGAAGATGATTTACTGACTGACCACTGCAAATCTGTGGATGATTCTCCATGTTCCCAGCCTTATTGTCTGCACAAGGACTCTAATACTGCTCTATTTTTGGCTATCCGGTGTAGCAGTCCAGGTAAATAATTGATTGTCACTTTACCCTCTTCTGCTATGCCCTGTATGAGGAGGCTTTTGGAAAAACAGAGGAGGAGATCAGAATGAAAGATGCCCTTTAGACAAGGGCATATTCATTCATGTCACACAAATATTGACTCTGTGATTTTTGTCAAGTGTTAATTATTTTCTTGAGAGGGGTAATTAAGGCACATGCCTTAAATTTAATTGTACTAATTTGAATTTCCTGGTGTGTCACTACAGTTAGGTGTGATCTGGGGAAATGGCAGTCATTCTGGCACAGCTTTAGTTAGGATTTACAAATCAAGGGACTAAAGTTGACAAATATCCCACTGATCCCAAAATATAGTTTTTCTGGGCTTGAGATTATAAGGGAGAAGAACTGCTGACAATGTGCAACTTATGAGAACAAGGTCTCTTAATTACTGGTTTCTCAGTTTGTTCCACAAATCATGGAAGATTTGAGATGTCTGTGATTTTAAGAATTAGCTTTAAGGTAAATCATTCTATGACAAGTTCTGATTTTGAGGTTGCTGTTGGTTTGCATAAGGTTCTGGGAGCCTTTCTGTGCTGTGTATATGGGCAGAAAGAGGGGGCTGCCTTTGAACACACTGCCTGGGCTGATAGAGCCCCCTGACTCTGCATTTGATTTGCATTTTCTGCCAAAAGAAGGAAATCTGTCAAAAGTGTGAAGAACTGGATCCCAAAACCAACATCTAAGCTCACAAAACTAAATTCCATCCAGTGTAGCACAGGCAAAATACTTCCCCAGGTGAGTCGGGGTGAGGTAGTGAAAGGGCAGCTGGAGTCACTGAAAGGAGGAGAATTAAGATGAAAGGCTACTGAGGCCAGATAAGCTCTGCTCTGTTACCTTCTTAAGCTTCAGCTTCCAGTGTTCCTTCAAATTACAGGAACAAACAAGCGGGTTTGAAGGCTTAGTGCAACTGCAGGCCTATAATACAACTTTAATCTATTTCTTTTTGAAAGGAAGGGAGAGTAAGGCAGAGAAAAGAAACTGTGCAAGGTGTTTGACAACAAAGAGTGCAGGGAACTCAGAGCTCTTTGAGGGTCAATTAGCCAGAAAATGTGCTAAAGACTACATGCTCTGTTGGATTATTGGCCAAAGAATTACCCCAAAGCAATCAAAGTGGCCCTGTTGCCTGAATACAGAAAGGCAATTATGGATTTTGAGGACATGCTACAGAAGCTTTAATTAAAGGTATTACTTCTACATCACTGAACATTAGAAATGAAATTCTTACTTGCAGCCACGAGAAGTAGCTTTTGTCTTTCCCTTGCGTGTAGTGTGTCAGCATAAGCCAGGGCTGGCTTTGGCATCCCTTCTTTAGGAAGGTGTATTGGATTTCACCCCACCCCTTCTCCTAACTACCACTTACACACCTGACATATTAAGAGGTGGATTTCCACTGCTAGACCTTCAGGCTTCCTCTGGCATTGTCTGGATCTCTGTCAGCAAGGACAATACAATCTCTGACTAGATTTCAAGGTGAAGTTTATGAAGTTTATTTGTGTGCAGAGCAGAAAGGATTTACTATGTCAAGAGGGATAAATCTGTTACCCTTAAAACAGTAGTTACAGTAAACTACAATTTTAAAATTAATTTTGACTCTCAGTGTAGTTGATGGTACAACCAATCAGTTGCACCCACAAGAGCAGCCTTTCAGGATAATTGCACCAGCAGCAAACACAATCCCTTCCTAACACACCTGCTCAGAGTGGGGCCACACTCCAGGTGTGCTTTTGTGCCTCCCTGACTAGGGACAGTTTCTTTGGGAAGACCATGCTCTTCACAACCATGCTATTCTTGGATGATACTGCATAGACAGACAGGACAAACTGTGGTGAACTCCTGCTCAGAAGCTGCAGGTCACAGCTGCCAGTGATTCAGGAAAGACTCCTTTTGGCATGAAGGCTTCACTGAAGCTTTGGAGCCCTGGGCTTCAGCTTCTGGTGTGACTTACACAAACAAAGTAACAGCATGTGCACTTTTTGCTGATTTCCCATGTGTGAAAGAAGCTTCAGCACATTCTTTCATACAGCCTTGACTCCCACTCTGAAGCTTCTACTTTACTTCAAGCATTGAAGTCACATAACACTGCCCAGTCCATAACACAAGCTTTGTTAGAAATCCTAACCACCACTGCTATTTACTTGATAATACCAGAAACACACAAATTAGGATGAAAAGAGTCCTTACCTTTGTTTCCTGGTTATTTTGATGACCCTCCTGGTTTGCTGCCCTGCTCCAGGGGTTTCTCAGGTCCTCCTGCAGCCTGTGTCTTGCCCCAGCACAGCAGGTTTCTCTAGCTCAGGTCTCCTTTGGTGCTTGTGGTTGGTCCCTCAATCAAAGCTCTCAGTCAAAGCTGCAAACAGTCGTTTCTCTTTCCCCCATTTCTGCTCTGGTTTTTCATGGTTCTTCTGAGGTTTTTTTTTTTCCTTCTTTGCTTCCTTTTCAATGTCTGAATTTTTTAACCTGGAGTTTGCATTTGCTCCAAATTCTGGTTCCATGGCAGAGGCACATGGAGCAACACCACCCAGTGCAATGCATGAGCCAACCTCCTTCCCTTACCACCTGTGTGCTCAAAGGAAGAGTCACTAAGATGAGCAAGGCTTTAGATCCCCCCTGAGGGATGCAGTCTGGAGGCCCTTTTGGCAGGCAGGAATATACTTTGAAGCATTCTGTAGTGCAGCCAATTACCATAATAATGGTTCCATTATGAACCAGAGTTCATAAACTCTCTGTAAACCTGTTTCTCAGCTCATGTTTCTTTGGTGCAAGAGCCATGTGTTGGCTGGACAGATGGGGGCTCTAAAGTTTTTAACAGGTTCTTTCATTTTTCTTTGCTTATTGTCTGATCTTTTCCAGCCACAGAATTGTGCCCTGCAATTGCCATGTCTGCAGAGCATGGGGCACACTGGTGACTGCCCTGTGAAGCAGCCAACATTGCAGGGTCAGCTTAACTAGAAATTGAGACGTTGTTTGAAGGTTTCCCGCACTTTGGGGACCTAAATGTTCCCCCTTGATATTAATTATATATTTCCCTCTTTGCTGCAGGGAAGTGCAAAGAAAAGTAACATCATGGTCCAGCATCAGTTGCTGCATGAGATGGAAAATTCTGCTCAGTGTCTAACCCACAGCCTGGAGCAGCATATTTGGAACTCACTGAGACTAGGAGACCAACAACTGGTGATGGATAGCAGAGCATTTGTTGTGTATGAAAACAGCATTGTTCCACACAATGGGAAGTGGCACAGATCTGGGAAACTGCCCTTGTTAGATTGATTGAGTACAGTATTATTGCAGACCCCATCAGATATCTACAACAAGTTTAAAAACAATTAAGTCTCATGACATAGCTGGGTCTAGATGTGCAAGAAGATAAAATAACTTTCCCAAGACTACGCAGAAGGAAGCTCAGTGGAACAGACAAGTCAGACTCACAGCTTTTTAACTGACTCTATTGTCAAAGCTCTTTTTTTTCTTATAGATTTATAGAGGGGTACCACACCAACATTATGAACTTCTGCTTGGCTCTTGCTCTTGTTCCAGTTCAAGCTTGCAGTCAAGTGTCTAAAAGAAAGCCTCTGTGTGCTGCTCACATCTTTGGTACAATACCATCTTTATTTACAAATAGGAAAGCCTTCACCACTAAGTAAAAGGCAACTTTATTTTTAGGTTATGTTTTCACCCACAATCTGCAGAGTGATCTGTGTGTGTGACATTTGACTCTTTTCTAAATTTGTTGCATCTTGTTTTGAATAGTGCAGCCTGGCAGTGGCAAGTGTCTCTTTGGCTGGAGTCATGTGCCAGTAGCATCCAGGCTGAGGTAATTTCACTGTTGTACATCCAGTGTAAGTAGTCAATTTTTGCTTGTAGCTAAGACTGGACCTGGATAATTTAAAAGATTCTGCTTCTGGATATTTTTAAAACACCTTTAAGCAGTGTTACTGTGGTCATTTACTGCTGTGGTCAGATTTCACAAGGTGGCCAAAATTGAAGTGGACATTGAAGTTAATTTGCACTTGCAGCGCTCGGGCAAGAAAAAGACCTAATTGCTGTTCTTGTAGCTGCAAGTTACAACTGCAAACCTCATAGAAGACACTTCTTAAATGAATTATTTCCACTGGGGAGCTAACAGAAGTATCTCTGGGCCAGTCCACTAGTGATCAGAGTATCATGAAAACGTTCCTGAGGTTTGAGGTTCATTTGGACATTATTGCCTTTTTAAGTAGCTCCTCGTACACACAGCAAAATGTCCTGGGCTGATCCTGAGCCTTAAGTAGCATTTGGTGCAAACAGAGAGTAAGGTGCTGTCGGGAAATTCTTGTGATCCTTTTGCAGAGGACACTGAAGGCAACAGTATTAAAAACAGGGTGGAGGAGCTTTCTGGGGATTCAGAATCTGTAGGATTCAGTGGCTTTGTTTCATCCTCTCCCCTTTCCCCTTGATGTCACAGCATTGCCTGCAGCACTGCTCACGGGATGTCCCACACACTGTGCCTTGCTTCCACACACTCGTTTGGAAAGAGGTGTTTTCAGAAGGAGCATCTGGCTGGTCTGGTTTGGGTTTGTCTTTAGAAGGGCTATCAAATGAAAATGCCACGCACCTCAGGACAGAGGCCAAAAAAATGCAAGTTTAGTTGCAATAGACAAGCTTGAACATGGTGCTGGTAGAGCCACCACACACAGGGAAGTTCCCAGGTAGGAAAGTCTTTCCATGGAAAGGTCTGCACAGCTGCTCCGAGTTCTTCGTGGCAAATTTAACTACTTTTTTAGGAAAAAGCTTCCATTTAACATTTAAAAATTGGGACCTGGTTAGAGGTAAGAGGAAGATGATCTTTGGCTTCCTTTGAGTGTTCATTGTTTCACAGTTTTATGGTGTATAGGAAACTGCATAAAAAGTTCTTCCCCAGATGAGGAATGCAGGTTGTTTTTAATTATGTGACAGGCAAACAAGAGTGACATGCCTACTTTCCCTTTAGATGACAGCAAGCTTTATTTCTTTAAACAGACTAAGGTGGGAGACATTCAGATGTTAAATAGCCTAAAGGTGCAAAAGTTCTTCATTTCAGTAGCCCTCTGACTCAACTGTGCTAATTTCTATTGCAGGAGGAACTTAGTCAAAACAACTGAGTGTGAAAAATGCCCCACGCTTTGGGCTTTACATTTTATTTTTAACTCAGTGTTTTCTCATTCTCTATCAGTCATGACAACTCTTAATGCAAGAATGTGAGAGCCCCTTCTGAGCATCTCAGCACAGAGAACCATTTAATACTGAGAGCTTTGTTCTGCACGTTAAATGCCTATTGACTCCTCCAGCCCGAAGAAATATTGATTTTTCTCTCACTTTCTTTACAGGCACTGCTTTCTTTCCTGGTCGCTGTGCTGAGGTCTTTGCCAAAGGTCAAAGCATTGGGAAACTTGGAGTCGTACACCCTGATGTTATCACCAAGTTTGAGCTGACCATGCCTTGCTCTGTCCTAGAGATCAATATTGAGCCCTTTGTGTGAAGACGTGACTTTTATCCCCGGCAGCCGTCCACTGTCACATGCAGCACCCTCTCCTCTTTTGTCTGCCTCCCGGGGGACATCCGCCTATGCTTTTATGTTCCAATAAACCAGAAAAACAGATCCTGTCTCCCTGAGTAAATGTGTTCTTTGCAGTGCAATCTGGCTGGCTTCTGCAGGCAAGGAATGTGGGATCTCGGACTAGGCTGTGCCCTCAATGCTTTCAAAGGGCAGGGGGGAAGAAACAAGTTGGGTCAAAGCCCAGTGTTTTACAAGAGAAATGTAATGGCAGAGCACATGATTAGTTTTCAAAATCAGAAATGTTCCACGGACACAGCTTCATACTGTAACTGATTATGGCTGCATAACAGGAATCTCATTCTTTTCTTACTGCATGAAATAAGATAATTGATTAGAGCAAATGTTGAGTGAATGTGAGCAGAACTAAGGAGTTGAGCTTTTATTCTATACGGTTGTCATGTGCTCATCAATGGCTGGGGGAGGAAAATAAACTTGTTTCATGAAAACCAGAGCTATTTTGTAAGCAAGATGTGTGTAATATCTGCTTCCCTGCTCCAGACATAACTGTTGGTCCTTTATCATTCTAAATTCAGAAAGGGGAGGGGGTGGAATGAATTTTTTTTTCATTGTTGATGTCAGCCTAGCGGTTTTTGAAGCTCCAAACCAAATGGGGAAGTGCATTTAAAGAGCATATGCCAGTGGTGTTTTGCATGAGTAGCAGAAAACTATCAAAGCCTTTGTCTGCCTGAGGCTGGCATGTTTGTCTGCAGAAGTGAGCGTGGGCCCGCTGCACTCCCAGCCCCACCAGGGCTTTCTGGACCCCAGCTGTGCAGCAGGACCGTGCAGCTTTTGGGCAGGGTTACTCTTCTGGCAGTTCCACCCCTGGCAGTACATGAGAACCTCTCATGGCTCAGGCTTTTCCTTCTAGGTGGCTTTCTGGCAGCAGTTGTGTCACAGCTCGGTGCACTGTGCCTCTGCTCTCTCTGAAACCGAGAAGCTCCATCCAGCACAGGGATGCCCAATCCTTCCTTTCTGCAGGAATGTCACCGAGTGGGTGGTCAGCTCAGCACACTGAAGCAGCTCTTGACGGGCAGCCTTGTGGAGCTGGCTGTCCCTCCTTTGCAATATTATAACCATTGCTAATGCTGCAGGCCAGCAACAGCCAGTATTTTGTGTTAGGCCGATGCACTGGGGCTCCCTTCTGCTGAGGGAGGCAGGAGGGGCCTGTCCAAGAGTGGACATCTGGGAAGGGTGTTACAATGACTGCCCCACAGAGCAGAGATGTGCAGTGTGAGGTAAGCTCGTATGAGCTGCACAGACCCCTATCACTGGGCCCACGAGGGCTTTCCAATGGCAGCCCCATCAATAATCTCAACAGGTGGGAAGGCAACAGGCAAGGCTTTTTGGTGCAAGTGATAATCCAGTATGAAATATGCACTACAGTTACCCATCTGGAAACCCTACGGTTCCCCTCAGATGGAAGTGTAGATTTTAATTATCTCTGCATGACAGACGTGAAATGAGAATACAGCTATTGCCATGCGCTGCACGGCTGACTCCAGTGCCCACGGAGAGTGAGGAAACTGCAGCTCACATTTTAAACCTCCCAGGGGGCGAGGCAGCTCGGCGTTTGCAGGATCTCTCTCTCCACGATGCCCACACAAGTGTAAGCAGGCAGGCTGGCAGTGTGGGAAGCAAACTGTAAGGCAGATGGAAAGCATTAACCCCCCCTTGTTTATTGGTGTGTCATGCACGGGGATTAGGCCGACAATAAGGCAGATTTGCATTGCAGCAGAGTGCAGGCATATTTGCGTGCACTAAATGTATTTCTCTACACAAGATTTTCTGACTCTTTGGGTGTCCCAATTCTCCTGTGAATTTAGCTGTCCTTTGAGTGTAAAGACTAGATTAAGCTGGGACTAAGGGCTTGAGCTGCAGTGGCATGTGTTGTGAGGCTTTTAGGGATCGCTTCTTTTTCATACCATTTGCTCATGCATTGGCAGCTAAAAGCTCCAAAACCACCAGCTTTGTCCCAGGTAAGTACCATTACTTGCTAAAAGTAGAGGATGAGAATTGAGAGAAAGGCTAAAAAGCCTCTTCAGAGTCCCTGACCCCTCCAGTTAACTGTGGTGCCAGCAGCCTCGCAATGAAATTCAAGCTCTGCTGTAGTGCTGAGCTCAGGATTAACTGTGATTCCTGATGAGTGGGACACTTCATATAAGTCTGGTGTATTTATTGCGAGGCTTTGTCTTTCATAGCTCCAAAGCAATTATCTGGTATTTACAGCCTGCTCATAGCTGTGTGCAGTACTCGAGGTAGTTATTACACAGCTTCGTGCTGGAGCCAGCCACTCTGAGCACTGAAATTTGCTTTTGCCCTTTGCTGTAGGCATGGGCTCTGGCAAAGGAAACCTTTGCTGCTGGTGGGGGCTTCTGAGCAGTTTTTAAACATCTTTTGATCTTGGGTTTTCTTTTTAAACAAGAGATGGAAGTGGGATTTTTAACTTCTGCTCCTCAATTATGGATTACTTTTGGCCTGCTCTTGCTCCCTGTGGGTACTGGGTCATTGCTGGGGATCTGAACCCAAGCAGAAAAGGCTGGGGAGCTGCTGACTCTGATCAGAGAGATCAGAGCTGGTTTAGTGTGCTGTCTGAGCAATTGCTGGGCTCCATTCCGCTGGACATGTGCTCTGAGCTCTGGGTTTGTCCTTGCTGTGCTTTGGTGGTGATTTTGCAAAGAGCAGAACCCTGAGACAGCCTGGCTGCAGCTCCCAGGCTCCACTGCCTGCAGGTTACCCTTGCTATTGCACAAGGGTGTTTATGTAAAGGTGACGCCCGGGACTGTTTCCATCTCCAGGCTGGCACTGTGCTCACTTGAAATTTAAATCAGCCCTGGTTTGGCAGGTGAGTATGGAATAGGCTGGGCAAAAGCGCTGCCAGGAGCCTGCCAGAGGATCATGGCCTGGCACAGGTGACACCTCTGACCGCCCAGTGACCTTGAAACCGAGCCTGCTGCCAGGGCGGGGTGGCAGCGGGGTGACAGTGGGCAGGTGGGAAGACAGTGAGCCAGAAGGGAAGCTCTGACAGGAGCAGGAAGCAAGCGAGGGCCTTGCTTTACTCATGGCTCAGCAAATGTGCAAGATCCCAGCCACTGCCCAGCCACACTTCCACCCTGCTCAGAGAGGCACCTGTGTTTTCTAACTTCTCCTTGTAGCACAGTTGAGAAGGTGCAGTCTCAGTTTCAGTTTCACAAAACTGAAAAAGAGACTGTTTTCTTCTGTTCCCTAAATCACATCAACTACATGATGAGCTGGCTTGTGATTTTACTTTAGGAGACTGGGGTCATGACAAAGTTACTGCTGGAATATTACAGCAGGGAAATTCAGTGCTTGCTGCTTTGGTTCTTAAACCCTGCCAAAAGGTGCAATATCCATCTGACTTCTGACAGAGCAGCTGGTTCTGCACTGGGGCACCAGCACACAGGGATGCCCCAGAGAGGAGGAAGCCTGGGTCAGCACCAGAAAGCGATTTGCAAAGTAAGCTGGTCAGGAAAAGGCAGCCTCCAGGCAGGAGAGTGGGCTAAGCTATGGGTGAGTTGCCTACATCCCTCCTGAGAGCATTACAAAGGCAACTTAGATTGTCTTGCATCACCCCTCCAGCTGCAGGCAGGCACAGGAGGGAGAGCTGTAGTGCTGGACCAGAACAGACAGCACAGACAGTACTGAGAACACAACAGCCCAGGCTGTGATACTCTGGAAGTTACCTCCCACTCCATTCACATCAGAAGTGGTGTTTCACTCTAAACCACAAGTGTACCTACTCGAGAGGATTCAGCTGGTGCCTTTGTCTTACAAAGTAAAGAGCATGGCCAGCAAACCCACCACAAAACCTCATTCTCTACCACCACCCTGGAAATGCAGAGGCATCTGCAGGGATGAAGAGCATCTCCAAAGACAGCAAAGACACGGATTTGCAGTGAGGAGCTGGTGCTTTAGGTTAATGAAATACAGAAAGGATGATGTGTCTCACCTTGCCAGAAGACTTGCCTCTCCAAGCCTGGCCCTGCAGGAGTGGCTGTGGTCCCTTGAGCATCTCAGGAGCTCAGCCTCAGCACAGAGCCCAGCTGAAAGCTCTGCCTAACCCAGCTGGCCCAGGGATGCTGCAGCAATTGGGCTTATCCTGATCAGCTGTGGGCACCTGGAGTGACAGCACTTCCAGGCAGGATGTGATGCTGAGAGGAGGATAAGGCCCTATCTGGTTTCAAGTGCACTTTTTGACCACAAAACCTTGTTAGGCTGCTCAACTAATGCAAAATATTCTGCAGTTCATGGGCTGTCATGCTATCATTGCACATGTTAAATTGGCTTCCAATTAACTGTTTAGTCTGTTAGAAGCAGATATTGCAGGTGAAGGAGATTCCAGTGCCCAAAAGTCCCCCAGCTTTAATTACATGCAACTCACTAATTTACATTTGCAAATGTTGTAACAAATAGTCATTAGCAGACCAGTAATCTATTTTTAAAATGTTTTTTAAAAAGCGGGATCCTTCTGGAGGAGCCAAAGCCCGGAGCTAGACTGAGCAGGAGACAAGAAGCCACAAGCAGGACAGCTTGGGAAGAGAAGGGGGTGCTTGCACTTGGGAAGCTCTTTCAGCTGGGACTCATGGCCTTTATATCAGTCATTTACAAGTATCAATAGAGGATGCAAAACAAACAGACAGACAACAAACTCTGTAAAATAGGTTTATTTTAAAATTTGAACCAAATAGAGTTTGCATTTATTGCATGAATCACATGCAGGTGAATACTATAAAAATACCTGTGCAGCATTTATATATAATTTATAAAATCTTCATAGCATAAAATAGTTGTGAATCAGAACAGAAATTTTACAGCTGCATGAATGTCCCTGACAAACTGTGCCTTTCTTGGGAGTAATTCCAATCCCCAGCTTAAATGCTCATCTTACTGCCAAGTTTTTTCCCAATTTTGTGGTGTGGCCCCTCTGCAGGGCTCTAATTGTGCACTGCACCTGGGTGTCATGCAGCTCTCTTAACACAAGGTGTTTAAAGGTACATTAAACCTGATGGCAGAGCTTCTGTGGTGTAGGGGAGGGAGAGAGGCTGAGGATGGAGCTGCATGGCTGTGGTGGCCCATGTGCAGCACTCACCCAGGGGCAGGTGTGAGTGGCCATGTGCCCTGCTGAAAGGCTCACTGGAGCTGTTTGCATGCACGTGTAAAGCCCACACAAGCTGATATAAAACAGTTTATCCACAGCCTGAGAAAATCTAAAAATTGTTACAATTTCTGCCTGCATTTCTTCTGGAGATTGGCAACCTGGGTTGAGAGTGGTGCAGCTCTTTCACGTGCATGCCTCACACTGCTTAGACAGAACTCCCAGCTACAGTTTTGGAATTGACTATGTTTATCCAGGCAGTCAATGGATGGCAAAGCACCTCTTACATTCTTCAGGTTCACTTTTCTTACAACCAGGAAGACAAGTGGACACGGTCAGAAAGCTGGCTGTCGCTGTACATTCTGCCAGGCAAGGCATAGGGGCCATGCTTGAAGCTCTGCAGCAATAGCACGGTACATTTTCCTAGCCAAGCAGACCACGTTCACTGCTGTATTTCTCAACAGCTCATTGGTCCAACAGCTGAAATATACTGTTTTAAATAAGCAGCCTGAATTATAGGGATGCCCTTCCTATGGACACACCTCCCTGCTATTCTACAAGTGTACATGCAGTGCTGCAGGATGCATGGAAGACCAACTGTGATGTTGTGCAGCAGCAGAAAATGATGGCATCTTATAACTGTCACACGCTGTAGTCACCAGAGTCACTACTCAGCTCCTTCCACAAGGTTGTTTATGGACTCTACTTGTCACCCCTGCATGACAGGAAGGACTTTTTCCTTTCCCCTAGCCAGGGGAACTAAATCGGAGTTAAACAGTTTGAACTCAAGCCTCAGTGCTGTGATAATAACTCTGCTCAGTTGTTTGTAGGCAAAGGATCTTTTGGTGGAGGCTTTCTCATTAATATCCAAGGTAATTTTGTTGCAAATCTCATTAAACATTTTGTGTTAGCTTTTCCTTCCCTTTTACATTTCGGTTTTTTTTTTTTTTTTTACATTTAATAATGAGTAAAACCATCCACACAGAACTAGTCTGGTCTGGCAGTGCCATCAGAAGACACTATGAGCTCTCCCCAGTGATGACATTTTGGTTTTGGCCACATCTCCCCCCACCCTGCCAGCCACTTTTTTTCCCTGATGCCCCAAACCTGAGCCCTGCCTTGGCTTGCTCTACTGCTTCAGGAGCAGCCCCACAGCCAGGCAGGCAGAGGCACAGCCCTGCTCCCCAGCAACCCCAACCCCACAGCAAAACAGCCATTGCTACTGCTCTGGCAGGGATTTTGGCTGGGTGCTCGTCACATTTAGTTGCCTGGGCAAAGGGTGTCTAATTATGGGACACAGAGGGCACACAGTGGGGTCAGTGATTTCTAACCCAAAGTTATTTGTGCACAGCAATTCCCATGACTCCTCCAAGTCAGATATTTTAGGTCAATTGTTTTGTGTTTCTGTGGCAAGGGCATGACCTGGGGGGTGGCTATAAGGGTGACTTCTCTCAGAAGGTGCCAGAAGCTTCCCCTGTGTCCAACAGAACCAATGCCAGCTGGCTTCCAGACAGACCCACTGCTGGCCAAGGCTGAGCCCATCAGAGACAGCAGCAGCACTCTGGGATAACAGAGTCATGAAGGGAGGAAAAATCTGCACAACTGCAGGCAGAGGAGTGAAGATATGGGAGAGAAAAACTCTGCAGACACCAAGATCACAGAAGGAAGAGGAAGATGTGCTCTGGGTGCCAGAGCAGAGACTCCCCTGCAGCCCATGGTGAGGCAGCTGTGCCCCTGCAGCCCATGGAGATCCACGGGGAGCAGAGATCCACCCGCAATCAGTGGACAACCCCACACTGGAGCAGGGTGATGCCCTAAGAGGGGTTTGAAGACCACCACTGAAACAGGCTCCTGGCAGGACTTCTGATCCTTCAGGGGACCCCTGCTGGAAGAAGTGCAGCCCATGGAAAAATTCACATTGGAGATGTTTTTGGAGAGCTGTCTTTTGTGAGAAGGACCCCATGCTGGAGCAGGGGAGGAGTGTGAGGGGTTCTACCCCTGAGGAGGAAGGAGCAGCAGCAGCATATGATGAATTCACTGTAACCTCCATTCCCATCTCCCTGTGATGGTGGGTAGGAGGAGCTAGAGACTTCAGGAGGGAAGCTGAGCCTAGAAAAAAGGGAGGGGTAGGTGGAAGGTGGTTGTAATGTTTGGTTTTATTTCTTATTATCCTATTCTGAATAGTTTGGTAATAAATTAAACTTATTTCCCCAAGTCGAGTTCGTTTTGCCTGTGACAGTTAAACTGCTGAGTGATCTCTCCCTGCCCTTGTCTTGAGCCGTGATCCTCTCATTATATTTTCTCTCCCTGGAGAGGAGGGAGTGACAGAGCAGCTTTGCTGAGCCCCTAGCACGCAGCCGGAGCCGAACCGCCACACCAGTGCAGAAAGGCACAAAACACTTTTTGGTCAAGCCAGCGACCTGGACCGCCACTCTCGGGAGCGGCGGTGGCCGGGCGAGAGGAGCTGCGCTCACATCAGCCCCAGCAGCTGGTGCAGCAGCGGCACAAGCACGGTGGCCGTGAAGCCAACGGAGGAGTACGTCACAAACTTGTAGGGCACCTCCACCTCCAGGCGCCTCCGGGCCGCCCGGTCAGCCACGGGGAACTTGTACCGATAGCCCAGCGCGCCGAGGACCGCGCTCTTCGTCACCCAGCGCGTCAGCAGGACGACCAAGATCCCTACGAGGAACCTGGCTAGCGCAAACACCGCCGCGCTGCTGATCAGAGGAAGTCCGGGCTGCACGCTTCGGCCGGCGTAGGCTGAAGCAGCGTACTGATTGTTCAACCAAAATCCCACGGTTGCTCCAGCTGCTGCTCCTAAGATCGTAGTGGTGTCTCCCCTGGTAGGGCTGTAGTAGTCTAGTTTGGGGTAGTTGTAACATAAGACAAGAGGCACAGCTATGGAAAACAACGGGCAGAAGGGGCTGGTTAACAGCAAGTGATCTATTGTGTCCCACGCAGGATACAAGAGCGCGAGCAGCACGGCCGAAATCAGTGCTCCCCCGATCACATCCTGTAAAGAAATCACATTTAAAAGGCTTTGTGAGACCTGGGAGGTAAACCAGGTATTTGGGTGATGATAAAAGACCAGTATCTGCATTGGTGGGGCCCAGCAGTGGAGGAACACCCTGAATGCAGTGACGGCATTATCCACGTGCAGGGAAAACCTGAAGCATGTGCTAAACAAAACATGACAATCCACAAACCCGACCTTAGCTCATGCATATGCATGTGTCTGTGGACACACATCCTCCTCCTCACCTGCTCTCCTGTTTTGAGGGCATTCTCCACCTACAACCTCGGAAAACTCACGTGCACAACTCCCTCCCAGGGACAACATTGCAGAGAGCTGCCTCCACACAAACCCTTTCCCTCCCGTAACCCTACAAGCAATTTCATCACATCAGTGTGATTATCCCTTGCTTGCTTTGCATAAAGGGGGAGATGCTGTCCTTTGTCAGAGACAGGCTCCCATCCCAGAAACACAAGCTCCAGGGATGGAAAGTGCAGAGCTGTGGGACGTGGTGCATGTGCCATGGCTTCTGCCAGCAGTGGGAGGGAGGCACCTCCAGGCAGGGATACAGCAAGGAGAAATTTGTTGCCCAAGTCTCTGAAATCTGGCTTTCAGTACACTGCCTGAAGCAAGCATATAGTTAAACCCTAATTTATTAACAGAGGCAAATAAGGTGTTTTGAGAACTTGATTGTTGTCAGCCATCAAGCTGAAACAGGAGGCAGCCCCTAACAAAAGCCCTCTGTAAGGGAGCAGCCAGGTAAAAAGCAATAAAACAAGTTTCCCTGTGCCACCCTTCCAGTGTCACGTAGAGGCAGCAGTGTTAGTACAGCCACAAAAAGCTGTGCAAAAGCTGAAGTTCGCCACAGACAGAAGATACAATCTCTTCTAAGATTGTATCTTTTTCACGAGTCATGACAGCTGACTACTGCCATGCTTGGTCACAGTCTAAAAATTATTTATGTGAGCTTCACTTCGAGTTAGGCAGGAATGAGGGGACTTTCTCACAACAGAAATATTTAATGACATTCTGGTAAATGCGTTACTCCTGTATGGCTGAACTTCAGCTGTTTACAACTTCCACTAGATTCACAGCACATTTGGTTTTAAACAACTCCTACAGCCATTTTGCATATACCTAATACAAATTTCCATTTATTCCCTCATCCAAAACATGAGGCTAGCCATGGACATACACAAACTTGATCACAGATGTCTATTATGTAAAATACCATTCTATTATATACCTTTACTTCACAGTAATTCGTGTTTTGATGTCAATTCTTAGATGATACCTTTACACACAAAGCATGATGTGGCCCAACACTAAGCAACCGCCTCAACACAAAAGAGCTGGGGGCTGCTGCCAGCACCGATGCTCAGAAATCCCATCCCCACTCTGTACATCAATTTCACACACAGATGCTGGTCCACCTCATGTTAGAAATATTCAATACCCCTCTATGGGTGATCAAGGAGCAAAACTCAAAACCTGTTCACATGCTTTTCTGTTCCAACTAAAGAAATGTAACCAAACATTAATATTTCCTCACAAAAGCTTCACCCAGATTTACCCAGCTGACTCCAGCAGTTCCCGACCCAGTTGCAAACAGCCCCTATTTACAAACCTGACTAAAGTTTTCTGAATTTTGTTATCCTCCCATTCAGCCCCAGTACAGTAATGTGGCTCTTGGAAGTTTCAAGCAGGACCCAGACAATCAGCTCTGCCCCTGACCGGTGGCATTGTACCAGTGGTCTCCAAATTGGGTGCACAAAGCAACCCATGGGGCTGGGGGGAGAACATACTTTTTGCACTGCTCATAAGTAAAATGAAATGTGCATTTTTAAGAAGTAATGCTTATTTCATCATTATCTTATATTCGCTAATTTTGTGTGTTTTATAATGCATGAATCAGTACAGTAGCACATGTATACAATTTGTAAGTAAATATAAATATAAATATAAATATAAATATAAATATAAATATAAATATAAATATAAATATAAATATAAATATAAATATAAATATAAATATAAATATAAATATAAATATATGTATCAGTACAGTAGTACCTGTATACAATTTGTAAGTGTATGTATATATATATATATAGGAGGCCAGTGGTTAATTCTGTTTTCCCCCCCTCCACCAATATCTGGGCTTCTCAATTTGGAAACTCCCCACTAGAAGCTGCTGGAGAGCTCAGGACACGCCGTGGCTGTCTGTGGTGGTCCCTTCGGTCCCGGTGTGCATGGGCAGGTTTGATTTTTTGAACACCCAGAGGAGGTGGGCAAGATCCAGACCAACGCTTACATTTAGCAATGCAGAATTAATGATGTCTCCCCTTGCCTGTCGAACTAAGGACAAGATGGGAAGAGGAGGGATGGCTGCGATTTCTGGGAGAACACCTTCACTGGGGATTCTCCCTGCTGTGCCCCCCGGAGCAGGACCTGAGTTTTTCCCGGGGGTGGAGCTGCTGTTAGCACGCCCAGGAAGCACATTCCTGCCTGTCTGCCTGGGTAAACAGATTAGCCTCTCGCCAAGCCCGCAATTATAAAGGAATTTGTAAATAAGGGCAGGCAAGGATTTTGCTCAAGGTGCAGTACTACCTGCAGAATTTAAAACCTGCGGTTGCTGGGAGGTTCGTCCATCCTGCTGGGATGCTCCAGCTCCCCCAGCACAGACAAGTCCTCCCCAGGCTCCATCTACCTCCCCTGAAGGCCCTCCACTGCCATGCAGCTCAGCCCTGCTCCCACACAGCACCAAACATCTGCCCTGCTTCCCTGAAATTGCCAATCCAAGCAAAAAGAACGCTGTTCCTCTTCTGGCTGGCACACAGTCACTTACTGCCTGAGCTCCCTTACGTTCATTTCGTGTGAGACACCACTCACGCTCCTAAACTCCACTCCTAAGGGCTGTACTACACAGTGTGTGAAGTACTGTGACTATGCTGGGTGTTTATCAGCTTTCAAATATTTAAGATAAATTCAGGATTAATGGTAGTATGAAAAAACCTGAAATACAGCCCAGCAAAGGGGTAGGGTGGGAGCTTCAGAACACACACCCCCACTTGCCCTGTGGGAGGTGTAATCAGAAATAAATGCATCAACACTAAATGGGTAAATCTCAGGGGGAAAAAAAACCCTTCAGGGTTTTTTGGTTATAAAAAGTGACCATGCTGGTCAGCACAGGAGATTCTTGCTTGTAGCTCAGGGCAGTTGCAGTGCCAGTGAGGTTCTCCCCACATCAGCTGTGGCTCTGGGGGGAATGGCTTCAGCAGATGTGAGGCAGGAAAACTTTTTCACTGCATTGAGGCAGGGACCAAAAATTGGGCCAGTGTTTTAAGAGGGAAAGCAAAGTAGTATTTTCTAAAATACCATTCTCAGGAGAAAAAAGGCAAAATACAACAATTACCAGTCATGTCATCTCCAATTGCTTCTTGTTTCTCAAAAACAACCCCTAAAAACTTACAGATTCACTGCTTCAAAGTGTGTCGAGATTTTTACTTTTTTTTACTTTGCCTTTTCCAGGTAACTCCAGATCCCCTCTTTACCAGGTCCTCGGACTCCATCAATTGAAACCTACAAGAAAGGACCCTGCATTTCCCCTGTTTCTACACACACATGGGACACTCTGATGTTGAGGTGGTGGAGATGTGTGGCTGTAACTCAATTACCTGCCAGCAGCGTGAGTGCATTGCTGCCACCCCATTCTCTGGCTGGGTGATGCTCTCCTGGTAACAGCCCAGGCCATGGGTGTTTGTTCCCTTTTCCCTGAGCATAGTATTCATTCTGGTACAGCTGGAAGGATGCAAATAGCTCCCATACCAGCTAACTGCCTCTTCAGGAGGTCTTTAATGGTAATATCTCTTTTAATGACACCACTGCACTTTCTGATACCACTCCTCATTCAAAAGCAAGGCCAGCAGTGCTAAAATACAAACAGATTTGTAGAGCTGAGACTACAGAAGATGAGATTCTGCACTGAAGCTGCAGGAAAGCACAATGCAACTGCCCTTGTCACTCCTCCTCTGGTTCCCCAAACAGGAAAAATTCAGTTACACCAAGTCCATGGATATTTGTTACCCATTCCTTTGCTTTACCAAAATGCTATGACCACTCAATACATTATTACATCCTTTCTGTTAAAGCCTCAGTTAAAAACCCAGAGGCTCTTTCAGGTGATGGCTTGGCTGGGCACTGCTGTGCCTCAGCCTGGTGACATGACAGCTCAGGCAGGAGCTGTCCCACCAAGGGTCAGAAGCAGCTCTGAGCTGCACTTCTTCCCCAAAGAGCCATCGCTGCAGGTGGCACAGCAGAGCCAGTCCCTGTGGTGACAAGCTGCTGCAGAGAGAGGGGTTGTGTGTGGAAGCTGTGATCACTGGGCCTTTCCCAGCTCCATCCCCACCGTGGCACACACAGGATAAAACCCCCAGCCAAGCACGTTTGCCCTTCTGAAAGGCAGCATTGCTCACACTTCAGCTAAGAAGCTTTTTTTAAAATTTTATTTTACAGCCCTTTTCTATCATGTCAAAAGCACAAAGGACTTTTTCTTCTTTACCCTAAAATCCATCTAAATTTAGAGGGGTCTTTCATTATGATGGGCCAGCAAGAGAAGTATGCAAAGAATTTTTACTGACTGACTTAAGGTCAGTAGCCCAGAAAGGATGTCTGCAGCCTCGATGTAAGATATTGTTTTGATCCACTGGGCCTGAAAGGGAAGGTCAAGCTATATTTTATAGCTAACCTTAATCTCATGAGGGCTCCCTTTCTTACAGCCATCAAGTCTCATTACAAACATAATTATTACTTAGTAAAAAAGATTCAATTATTTATGCATATGCAACCAACAACGCATATCAAACTCCTGTGAGGAAACAGCCTGAAGTTTTTATCCATATTTGGGAAGCTGGACCACCCCTGTATATAGCAGATCAACAAAGTTTCATCTTGTCAGGAATGAACCAGCACACCAAAATTAGTTCCTAAAGCCACACTGATGTCTCTAAGCAACTGTGCCCAGCAAGTCTGTCATACAAAGTCACAGCTATTTTATAATTATTTTCAGACAACCTATTTGTGCATCTCAATCCCTTAAGAAGCATTTCCTTCCAGCTGAAAACAAGAAACCTGTCATTTTTGAGTGCCTGTGCGCTGACAAGAGCCCCGCAGTCGGCCAGGCCCTGCGGGGCAGCTGGCTGGCCACGCTTCACCCTCGTGACTCAGCCAGCTGCAATTCCTGCCGGCACTCCCAGGCTAAACCAGCCCCGGCTATTTCTCGCTGAAAACAGTGATACTATTGCACAAAGGGCTTAGCTAAGGAGCAGCGTCGGTTGCCCAAGCGCATTCCTCGCAATTAAAATGTCGAAATGGAGGGCTGCGATTGGGATGGCGCGCTGAGCTCACCCGGCTCGGGCGGGCCCAGGCCGCCGCGGCCTCCCCGCGGTAATCGCCCCTCTCGGGCTCCGATCGCCACAGCCCCAGGGCTTCCCCGCAGCTCCTCTCCATGCACAGCCCGCAACTCGGCGGCACAGCTCTCGCCTGCCCCTCTGGTGGCACGGCCACCACCCTGAAGAGCTGCAGGAAAGCAGAGCTGAAGGCACATCCTTACCAGGACTGTGTGCATCCCTGTGTAGAGCCTGCTCAGACACACCAACGTCGAAAACACGAACGCTGCTAGGAGGCCGAGCTCGAATGGATACTGTGAAAAGGGGAAAAAAAAAAAAATTAAATACACCATTAAACCAAGCAGCTGGACTGACATAAGGCTCTTGTGCTGGGAAGAGGCTCCTGAGCTGTGCTTTCCCCAAGAGATGAATGTGAGCTGAGACAAGGCCCCCCTCGATCCACCCACACTCAACCCTGCTGCAAGGTCGGTTCATTGCTGTGGTGCCTGCTTCTGCAAGATCTGGGCTCACTGTGGAGACAGCTGGGTAATAGATGGTATTTCAGAATTGTTCTCCACAATATCTATCTAAAATCTATCTTTAACATGTTAGTGTTGAAGAGCTGAAGGAAAAAGGCACGGCATGTTGTACTCGCCATGCCTGAGGTAGCACTGCAGTCTCAGCTCAGCCAAGGGGATGGGGACAGCTGCAGAGTCTGACCAGAAGCGTGATCAATAGTCCTGGAGCAGTGGGCTGAGTGGGGAGAATCAATGTCTGGGCTGAAACCACAATCCAGCTATTAAAGCAGTCAGGACCACTCTTCCCCGCGACACTTAAAGGTTTAATCATCTTCTTATGAAGCTGGTTTTGCCTAATACCCTCTCTGAGTAGCCTAAAAACATGGAAAGAACCATTTAAATAAATCACCATTTAAAAATTAAAAAAACACATTTGGTAAAGAATAAGCTTAACATATTAGCCCTTAATCCACTCATTCAAACCCTGAAACTGAGTGGGCTGCTGGGCTCCTTTCAGTTCATAAGGGAGATTTTTCTGTAAAAAGTAAACTAATTCAAAATATAAATAAATGCAATTAATTCATCCAATTTGACACAAAGTCTCCATCTTCTGCCTGAGGCTCATGACTGACAAGGGTGGCCACAGGTCAGCACAAAAATGCCTCTGTGGAAATTCTAAGCTTAACAGCTCTCTTCTGACCCTTTCCCCTGGTATATTCCAGTCCATTGAATAAAGAGCTCAGACCCAGCTGCAGATGTCACTCCCAGTTCATAAAACACTATTTTTCCTCAAGCCTTTGGAACATTTGCACCCACTTGACTCCTCCCTCGGCAGGCAGCCTTCGAGCTAGTCCAGATCAGTAATTGATGATTAGGGCATCTTGAGAAGATAGCAGCATAATGTACTAGGAGATTTTTCCATCATAATAGAGGCAATTAAACCATTTAATTATTTGACAGCAGCTTTATAGTTTCATGGCAGTTTCCAAGGAGCACAAGACAGCCTGTGAAGAGCTGCATGTCCCTCTGGTCACTTGTGGATTGAGGAGAAGGTGATGCTGACCAGGTCATCTTGGCAGCCCTGACACATGGGATGGATCTGGCTTCCAGGGCTGACAAATATTCCCTCTTATGGCTCCTTGTCCCAATGCCACTGTCAAGCTGCTCTGACCAGTCACCACACATGGGTTTATCCTTTGTGAGGGCTGAGAAATATTCTTAAGTACAATGCAGCCAGGAAGTTATTATTGCTAGAGTACAGGAAACACAGGCTGGGATTCATTAAACAGAATGAAAATAATAATCATGGGAAAATTAGTTTCCAGGAAATAAACCTTTTAGGAAGATGATGAGGAAAAATGATGAAACTTCCCCAAGCAGCCTACAGCTCCTACAGTGCAGTGAAGTTGCTGTTAGTCCTCTGGCAAGCAGGCTTTCCAATCATGTTCTGTGCTGCTAGTCTAACACAGGTTGGAGCCAGGGGATTTCCAGGAATGCTTTTCCTTTCATACAGAAACCAGGTGACACAGAGCTCTTTTGGTTTCCCTGGGAGCCAGCATGTCCCAATGTGCAGCACTGACTTGGTGGGCATGGGATGAACACAAAATGCTGGCAACCAGGCACCTTCCCTGCATGGTCACCCCACGTGCAAAACCACAGTGAACCCACCAAACTACAACAGGGCACTGCAGCCTGCCAGGAGAGGAGTCTATGCAAAAAAAAAAAAAAGGACATTTCCACTAAATTTCTTTTTGTGTCTAGTGTTGACCAGCTACAGGTAAGCACAGGGAAGAATACACATCTGTGAAAATAAATACAGAACTCCTCTGGAATTAGCAACATCTTTGGATTTGCAAGCTTTATGTGACTTGCTGGAAGTAGACACAGGCTTTTCTTTTCTTAATGCATTTTCTTTTTCTTCTCCTGTTTTCTTTTTGTACCCTACCTTGTACTGGTTCATGGTTGCAATGAAAAAGGAGAAGGAGATGGCTGTAGCTGCCATGGCGTGGGTGGATGGCATCCCATACTCTGCGTTCGTCCTCATCTCCAGCTTCACGACAGGCGGTGACAGGGGCCGAGGCCACTTCAGGATGTCCTTGGAGACCTGGCCTATGTACATCACTATCTGGGGACAGGAAAGGCCACAGGGCTGTCAGTCAGCACAGGCAATCCCCATGCAGCCCACCCAAGAACCACCTGTATTTCTGTGCTTTTTCCTGCAGAACCCACCCCTCCAAGTGGAGAATTTATCCCCTGAATTATTAAAGGGGTTTCCATTAGCTCAGCCAGCGAAGGAAGTGGCGGTTTTGCTGCACTCTGTGGTAACCTGAGCAGAAGTGGGACCAAAAGGAGGGTTGGCTGATGAGATTCAGCAATACAGGACAGTGTGAGACAGACAGCTGGCTCCCACCCCATGCCAGAGAAGTTTGAGTTTCCTCCCTGTCCCTTACAACCCCTCTCCTGCCAAGAAAACAGCCATAAGAGAAATTTTTCCACCCCACCTTCAAATCCCAGCCGTGTCCAGCCCCAGCTCCCCATTCCCAGCAGCTCCCACTCCACCCAGTGCTGCAGGAGCCCAGCTGGGACACACCACCCGTGTGGTTGTTAAATGACAGCCTGGGCATCCTTGCAGAGGCAGCAGAGGGAAAACTGGACAGGCAACATGAGCTACCAGTTCTCCTGCCTAACTCCCCAGTAAAAGGCTTTTATTCCCTGCTTGGGACACCAGAGGTTTAAGCAAGGGCTGCTTTAATTTGCTCTGGAGCACAGCAGCACTGTACTTTCAGGGGAAATGTCGCATTCTCAGGTCAGCAAGGGAAGCAGAGGCAAGGGGCAATGCTATCCAGTATCCCTGAGAGGTGCTGCCCATCCAGCCATGCCCAGGGCACCCTTGGCACCTTAGCACCCTCTTCCCAAAGGCAGCAGGCTCAGCATCCTCAGTGAGGACATCTGAGAAAAGCTGACCAGGCTGTCCCTGTAGGATGTATTTGCTTTCTGTCGTAGCCCTCCTCCTTTTACATAATGTAGCCACACATAGGCAGAGGAGGCTCTTTAAAACAAAGCCAAGCAAACCTTTCTTCTTTTTTTTTAGTACAAAAATCAGGTTAACTGATGTCTACCATGAAAGCTCAGTTGCTGTGTGAGACAGCTCGCTCTTCTGCTTCTTATGCTTCCACCAGCAAAGGAGGGGGCTTAAAATAACATCCTTCCCTTGCTACTGGTGTTGGCCATATGCTGGAACAGCAACACAATCACCCACTGCCACATTTGTCACCAGGCACATTGAATCCCTCTCTCTCTCATCAGCCATTTAAAAAATGGCTTCATATTAAAAGAAAAATAACAGGATTCGGGATTCACAAATCAGGACCAGGAAAGAGGCAGTCATTCCTTCATCCTTCCCTCTACAGCAAAGCACATGCCAGAGAGTGCTAGATTTACAGCCAGCACCAGGGCCTGGAAAAGTGGCTGCTGGTACCTTTCATCATATGAATCTCATTATTGCCTTATTATCAGCAGCAGGGGGGACACACCTGGCTGCTCCTATGGACACACACAGCACAGGGAAGACAGTGAATACCCTGCCCCAGACTGTTCACAGTAAACAAAGGCTCAAGGAACAAATGTCTTTTAAAAACCTACTGTGTGGTTTTATTTAGTTAATGCCATCAGTTTCCAAATGGATGCAAGCACATGTTTGGAAGTTAATTAAATTCCAAGGTTGAAAGAAAAATTACTCTCTCGGGCAGAACATAAAACATTGAGGCTGCCATTTGTGATACCATCTGAGAGGCAAGGTAGGATGAGCCAGTTTATCAGCAGTCCTCTATAATAATGACTTCCACTTGTGGAAGTATTATTAGCACTAGAACATAAGAGCATTGCAGAAGAGGAAATGAGTCATCTCAAAAACGAAGGCTATGCTAGGACTCCTGTGATGGTGAAAAACAGACTGAATGCTGGAGGTGGGATGGTTAAGTGAAAATACCAGGCATCCTCACAATACCCTCCCCTTCCTGGCATTCCAAATTAAATTCTGACCCTTCTACTTTTTAGAAACAAATTGTTTAGACGGTAAGGAGAGGTGAGACGACTTTCATAGAACTTGCAGGGGACTCCAGAATATGCCCAGACTAAGCACTGATCTCTGAAGCACCAGACCTTTGCCTTTAGCTTGTTTGGGTACCGTGCACGTGACTTTACACACATTATCCTGAATTATGTGGCAGAAGCAGCACTTGTGGGTGGGGTAAAACACCCCCCAGCAGCTGAACTGGCAGGCTGCCCGAGAGAGTGACAGCAGGTGCACATTGCTAAAGGCCACCCCACACAGGTGGGGCTGGGTCACCTGCACCCCACAGGCTGCAGGGGCTGGGGCAGCACAGCACTGCCCAGGCACTGCCCAGGCTGGAGGAGCACAGCTCTGCCTGGTAGTGCTCAGGCTGCAGGGGCTGGAGGGGCACAGCTCTGCCCAGGCACTGCCCAGGCTGCAGGGACTGGAGGGTCACGGCTCNCCCAGGCTCTGTGCAGGCTGCAGGGACACAGCTCTGCCCAGCACTGCCCAGGCTCTGTGCAGGCTGGAGGGACACAGCTCTGCCCAGCACTGCCCAGGCCCTTTGCTCCCAGCATGGCAAAGCAAACAGAGGTTCTGCCAGAGCTGCCTGCCCTTGCCTGCAGTGGGTGCCCTCCCTGCAGACAGCCCTGTGCCACAGAGCAGGGCAGGAGTGGCACTAGTGGGACCCATCCGGCAGTGCCCACTCCCGCCCTTCTCTCAGGCACATCCATGTTTTCCCAATGCAATGAAAATGGCTCTGAAGTCTTCCGGGTTAAATCCTTGCAGCAAATTTAAGCAGCAACAAAAAACAAACAAACAAACACAACAACAAAAACAAACCCCCAAAAAAACAAACAAAAAAAACCCCAAACCCACCCCCCCAAAAAAAAAAACAAAACTGTAAGCAACTTAAACCCAAGACCTTCCTCAAACTCTGGTGCCTACCACTACAGCTGGGCTGGCCTGTGCTAAGGGCAATAGCAACCCTTTATAGTAAGCCAGGATTCCAGGTGAAGGAAAGGCAAGGCTTTGTTGCCACTTTGGGTGAACAGCATTACATTTTACTACACAAAGGCAATTGGCAGTTGCTATAGCAGCAAGACAGCCTCTGTAGTCTTTTTCTGAGAGCTTCCTCTTAATTTGCTCTGAGTCATATATATGGTCTGTATCCAAAAATACTTCTTCACCTGAGCCTTTGCATCAGGATAAACAAGCCTATCTTTGTATTTTAACAAATCTTGCTTTAATGAATAACTACAGAACCAAATTTGAGGCATTAGCATCCACACAGGTGTGGATACCTATTCATTTGTTCCAACATCTGCAGGAGATTCCTCTGGGGTGGGGGGCTGCTCCCCTCCTGAGCATCTGAGTGCCATGAAGTGACCTGTTTCCCTGACATTCCCATACCTCTAGTGTGTAAGTCAACCATCTAAGAAGAGGTTTCTCTCACCTGCAGGTGTTGTCTGGCATTTGCAGTGGTTTCCCCTCACTCCTCACATGCATCACTCCCATGACAGGAAGCAAGAGCTGTGGAAGCAAAAAAAAAAACACAGTGCAGACTCACAGTGCAGACAGACACAACGAAGCCAGTTCCCTGTGCAGAGGCGTGGCAGCACTGCCACAGAGTGCAATTTCCCCTGTGGAACGCTCCTATGGCAGCTGCTCAGACCCTGAGCCTGGCAGGATTGAGGAAACTTGCTCAGTGCTGCAGGTGGGCTGTGTGTGGACATCCTCCTTCATCCCTGCCCTGCTACAACCTCTGCACAGGATGGACACACCTGACCCTCACACTGGCATATGAAGGTCAGGAGGAGCAATTTTTTTTTATTCTGTAATATTTCAGCTAACAAAGGGGAACCAGATCATATTTGTTTTCAGCTTCTGATTTTGCAGCTGTCCTTATCTCCGCTATTGATCTGTTGAAAGGACAAGACAAATTCTAGAGAAGACACGTGGTCAAATAGCATTGGCAATTTCTTCCCTGGGACTCATAGTGTGGCAGCCTGACTTTGAATCTGCTGGTTTAACTCCAAAATAGAAATTCTATAACCTGGCTCTGGAAACCCTGGCCTGCAGTAGTATATGTCATCTTCCCAGAAAGGAAATTTACACTTTGAAAATTATGTTACTTTAGGTTTCTTTCACAAGCACTGTGCACTGATAGGAGTGACCAAGCACATTGAAGAAAAAAAAGAAGGATGCCCTATTAATAAACATTTGCAGATTAGTCAAGCAGAAGTAAAGGCTGTACGTGGTTGCTGAGGCAGGCGTGACTTTGATTTACCATACAGAAATTAAGCCAAGCACCCAGCCTGCACTGTTCTATTCTCAGCACCCCCAAGTGAAGTGACCAGACAAACACTGCAGCAGATTCTAGCTGTGACTCTGTCCCTCGAGCATCACTTGGTTCAGAGTGAAAGAAGAGCAGGGCAAGGAAGAGCTTGTTCTTGTGGAGGTACTCCTCCTACCCCAGTCAATGCCAAGAACTAAGGCTGGGCTTCAGGAAAGCACACCATGAAAGTCCCTGAGCAGCACTGTTGGCCCCTTGCCCTGGCAGCAGCCCAGGTGGAGGAAGCCCTGCAGAGCAGAGACACCACCAGCCTGGGGCCCTCGGCCACCCACAGATTGTGTCCTGCTCCCCATCCCCTCCTGAAGCACCAGGCTGCTCCCCATGTGCCAACCCCAGCAGCAGGGCTGGCATCCTCCTCCAGGCACACACACCTTGTGGGAGAGGGTAGCTGGCTCTCCTAGAGCTCCAGCACCTGCCAGGAGTGGAGTACATTTCCAGTGTGGGTACTGTTTCCCAGAAAATACATCAACCTTGTGCTGGCTGCACAGGAACTTTTCATGTTTCCCAAGGGTTTGGCCAGGGTCCATGGGACATTCAAGGTCACATTCAGCTGGTGGGATGCTCAAACCCTTGGGCTGTCCCAGCCACCATGGCAACAGCAAATCCAACAGGCAGGTCTCCAGCCCACCAAGCAGCACAGCATTCACATCACAGCACAGGGCAGCAGGAGGCAGGGGGACAGGGAAGACCCAGCATGGCATGGGCAGCTTCCTAAAAAAGTTATATATATATATATATGTAGGGAAGGAGGACTTAATCTCAATTCAGGCTTCAGAAACACAAAACCATAACAAGATTAGTAGAACCTCAAGCCTCCAGAAGCACAACCAGCCAACACCCTAACACATTCACTCTGTCTTGAAAAGAAGCCTTTAGACTTAATCTATAAGGTAGTTGACTACTCTAAGCCTTATAATAGGCTTAGAGAAGGAAGTTTGGGTCCAGGCTCCTGGCAGCAGGGAAAAGTACTGTCACATTGATCTGGTTTGTCATCTAACATCTAAAACTGGCCAACGGTTACACCTAGAAGTTCTATTGAAATACAAAAGGTTTCCAGTTGAAACTTCACCTTAAATGATTCAGAGCTTGTCTCAGTTATGAAAGCCTTATTGGCACTTTTTCTTCAAGGGTGGAGTACTGCTGCCAGCTCTTGCAAAATTCCCTTTCAATCAACACTTTATCAACTTGCACACACCATTTATTTTTGTATGCTGACATGTAGTTACTTATGTGCCTGCATACAGTTGTACATGTTCTTGTGCAGTACAATATTTGGAGCTTGGCTTTCAAGTGACTGTGTTTGTCAGCAGTTCCAGGCTTGTTTTGGTGAAGTGTTGCAAAGGCACTAAAACTAACAAACACATAAGAATTGTTAAACCCAAAGTTTTCTTCCAAGTGTGTTTTCAATCACTGCACAGTAATATCAGTGGCATCACAATTGCAGGTGAACTCTTGCTGAATAGGAAACTCCTGGTTACCCTGAGAGGGAGTTCAGAGCTCATCACTGCTGAGTAACTAAGTGCTGACAGCCTTTAGAAAACTGTTCTTCTGAAAAGCAAGATGGAAAGTTAAACTGGTATGGATTCAGACCCAGGACCTTGTCAGGCTTGCTGAAGATGTCCCCACCCAGTGCTGCTCCTGGAGCCCTGAGGGGCACACACTGCCTGGCATCACCAGACACCCAAACTCTGCCTCCCTTCAGAGGTGCCACCTACTCCTGAGTCAGCAGCTTATCACTGTCACATGCCAAAAGCTTCCACACCTGCCCCAACAAAGTCCATGCTGGCCAGCTTTTATTTACATTGCATAAATTAAAGTTTTACAGGCTATAAAGAGGCCTGAGGAAAAAAACCCAGATAAAGAGATTTCCAGGCATGCTGAACAGCAAACTGAAACAGAAAGCATTTTTTTCCAGGTCTCTGCCTTTGAAATTCCACACCAAAATAAAGATTTCAAACCTGAACCACTGCAAAAAGTAAAAAAACCCAAACAAACAGAAACAAAGTGAGCTTTCACCTCTCGAGCTGAGATGTGCAGTAAATTTAAAGTACATTTGGGGACCTTGTGAAGCTGTTTTTCATCTCTGCACTTCCTGGCTGAAATTGCAAGAGCCACAGGCATCAAAGCCTGGCCTGTGCAGTTTCAAGAGTGTTCAAATTGCTGGAGAAGAGAAGCAAAGACACCAGGGTGTCTTAATTCCTGACTCAGCACCTTGCTCAGAGGTTTCATACAGTTATTTCCTCCATCTGTTCACAAAGGTAAAGCCTGCATATATACTCTGAACCCTCAGAGGTAAGGCCCCATGAAAGCACAACATGCTGCTTTAGGCTGCCAAAGCATCTGGATGCAAAACCAGTCAGCATTTCCCACAGCCATCCACCTGAACAGAAAAGCACAAGCAGCTGGCTCTGGGGACCCAGGGCTGAAGAAGACATTCCAGGGTTCCAAGTCCACTCCTCTGCTGCTGCTGCTGCTGAAATAAACTCTTTATAATTTTTCTTTCTGCCCTTCACCCTTCTAGAGCTATTTCACAACCTTTGGCTTCAACTGAAATTATTTATGACTGCCTTATGCGTGTTTCTTCTTGTGACTGTAGTTTTATTTTAAGACGCTCCTTCCTTCCCATGGTTTTTGCAGCCAGCCCCATTCTCTCTCCAACTTCATTTTGCTAGGGATTTATCTAAGCTTTCGGTCTCTGCTCAGAAAATAGTCTGTTCTTTAATCATCCCTGGCTCTGCTCCAATCTGAAATTATCTTTCTCAAATGGGGGTGACTGGCTCCGCATAAACTATTACAGATAAGATGGCAGGAAGTCTTTGTAAACAGCATTAATGCTGCTTTAATTTTTAAGGGAAGAAACTCCCCTGATTCATCCTGGGACACCAACATTGTCATTTCCCACTTGCAGCAGAAGCTCATAGGTTTAAGTGGGAAACAGCACAAGAAGTACCACCCTCAGCACCCTCATTCTCCAGAGCCACTTCTCCGGGCCAGCGGTGTCACCATCATCCCTACCAACCATGTTCCCAACATCTGTGTGCTTTGCCCCAGGCTCTTGAAAAAGTCATTGCTGGTCCACTCTGTCTCCCTGCTGAAGAGCTTCACTAACAATCTCTCCTCATCCTGAGCACCCCCTTTAAAGGGGAGCTACCCCACCTTTCCCTTTGATACCAGCTCCTTTCCCCAGATGGATAAGAGCCTTCTCCAGAACATGCCTGGGTCCTGCAATTATCCCTTCATGCTCTTCCCAGCCCTCCACTCACAGCTGTTGTCAAAGACTGTCAGGCTGCCTGGATTTTTACTGTCATCTAACACAGTTCTTAGCCACACATCATCATCTTGCATTCAGAAGCATTTCTTCACAGGTCCATCACAAAAAACCTCCAGTTTACCTAAAAGCATAGCTTTGTCCCACTGATTCCTAGGTGTTTCCCTTGCAGCTGAGACAAATATCACATCCATGACCAAGGCATCTGAGGCCAGGCTGGACAGGGCTTGAAAACAACCTGGTCTGGTGGAAGGTGTCCCTGCCCACAGCAGGGGGATGGAAGCAGGTGATTTTTAAGGTCCTTTCCAACCCAAGCCATTCTATGATTTTGTGACTGTTAGACAGACCAACACCAGCACTGTGAGTGCCAGACCCTCCCAGCTGAGCTTGCCACAACATTAACACATGGCCTGCATGGACATTTTTAGCCATTTCACAGTTACATATAATTAGTGTTTTTAAAATACAGATTGTTGCAAGCCCATGTATTTAAAACAGTTTCCCCTTTTCAGTACAAAGTGCAGCTCCGTAACTCAGTAAGTGAAAAATAATATTAATTATCATAATATCAGATGCTTGAATACTCTAATTAAGTCAGACTAGATCTGGTCAATACTCAGATGAACTCCTTGCAGGGAAAAGACAAGGCAAATCTACAGAAATGTATGTAAAGAGCTCTAAAGGCTCATTTTTTTGAGGAATATGCAAACCCAGAAGGCAGTGACTACCAATTTTCATCTTCTGTGGCATGTTTCCAGAAGCTGTAGGTGTACTCCTGGCCAAGACCCAGCTCTAGTTATACTGTGTCCACCTACTTCTAAATTTCATCTGCAAGTTATTTTTCATGGTCTCTTTATAAAATGTATTGACTAAGGTTATTGGCACAGAACAACTGATGTTTTCTGTCCAAGACCAGGTATATTTGAAGTGTATGACTCAATTTAAGTTGTTTTTATTATTTCTTATCATATTATTTGGTCAAAAGACAACAGATTACTAACCAGAATTGACTGGATTGTGGAGAAGCTTCACTGTAAAGAAATAAACTTGGATATCATATTTGAGTTTTTACCAAGGTTCAGTTTCTTAAATCAGTGTAGATTGATAGTAAAACTTTCAGGCTCTGCCACCTATCAGAGGTGCTCCCTACCTCCCTTCTCTGTTCTAAAATGGTTTTATTTGGGCAGCAATGTCTGGTCAATACCAAGATGAGCAATGGTAGTGACAAAACAGCCAGTCCTGGCCTAAGGTACCTGGTTATCTCCTGTTTTTTCAGTGCTACAATGGAAATACATTATTCTTGATACCCCAAGCCCATGCTGAAGCCAGTTAATTTGTGAATGCTCTGATATTAATAAAAATCAAAGCTTTCAAGTCTTAGCCTTCAACAGACCATCTGATGTTTCCCCCCTCAAGTGATTGCAGAAACACCCTGCTTATTCCACTGCAGCCTGCATATCCCCTTACTATCAGGTTTATAGTGGTTTCAACCAAGCCAGAACTATATGAAATTACACAGAAGAAATGAGAATAAGAGAAAGGTTTCCTAAAGTGATGAAAAGCAATCCCTGAACTACTATGATGCACTGGGAAGGAAGTGTTTTCCCAACTGTTTTGTGCAAACTGTATCAAAAACAACTCAGTCAGTGATTGTGCTGAAAAAAAAGTCAGCCCAAGATGTGGCAGAGATGAGGAAACCCTGAATCAGATGATGCCTCTCACCTCCTCTCTCAGTATTGCAATGCCTTTTCTTCCTAAACACGAGCTGCACATGAATAGTGTTGGTGCTTCTTTGGTTTGAAGGGATTTTGTTCATTTGAAGGGTTGTTCTTGTTCTTAAATATTCATTTGCTATGGATACAGAGTTAAAGTTTAAATTAATCATATAAATACTTACAGACCAAACAATTATCATTCTTCTAGACACAGAGTGATCTATATTCCAGTAGGTAAATGGAAGAAAAGTGATATAAAAAATCTCTTCACCCAAAGCAGCTGAAAACTTGAACAGGTAGTAGTAGAAGTAGTTCTTCACAATATACTTCTGTGTGCAACCCTGGAAATGAGAGAATTTCATCATTTTAGTGAAGCAGAAAAATATAACAAACACTTAAAATATTATAACTGCTACAGTTCCCAGTCCTTAAACCAAACTGTTTGTTATAAGAAGTGTCAAGAAATGAAGTTCAACTTTTGAACTAGAATGAAGACTGTAGTGATAGCACAGTTACATTTCCTGCAGAGCAGAAATCTATTCAGACAACTAAGGTAGCAGTCACGTGGACAAAGATTTTTAAGAGATGGGATCAGCCTTTCCTCCAGGGTAATCAGGTGTATTTCATAAAAGGTATTAACATGCTAAGTTTGAAATTTCTACATCAGTAGACAAAGCCACCACTGCTTTCACTGGAAATGCATTTTGAGGTGAAAAACTTTGACTGCAATTACTGAACTACTTCATTTAAAATTTGCCTCATTATAGTCCCTGAAGTTTGCTGCCAGGTGCTGCTGAAAACAGCCCTCAACCCTGAGTTCTTCCACATGCCTCCAGCCCCGTGCTGCCAGTGGCAGGATCTCCCAGGATCACCCCACTGAGGTGCCACAGCTGGAAGGTTCAGCTCCTGTGTGGGACTGGGCTCAGCAAGCACAGCTGCACCAGCAGATCCAGGGGAACACAAGGCTCTGAGTGGGCAGAGAAAAGAGCTGCACCTGTCACCATCAGATTTTCACTCCAACATTTTAAGTAACAACAAAAAATGTCTTTTTAAGCATTACCAGTAGATACATTGCAAACAGCAACACTTCAGCACTTTTTTTATTCATTTTATTTAGCATGAAATTTCATTCAATCTTTGATTTGGTAGCTAGATGATTTCATTAGATGTACCCCACCTAACATGTCTCTCTCTTGTTTTCTCTCTTCAAAAAGGTGACACCCTACCCTCCAGATCTGGGAAACCACACAACAGCACACATTGCTCAGGCCATGACTTTGGCCACTTCTGAATGTGTCTAGAAAAGGTTTGCTGCTGCTGCCACTGCCATTTGGGACTAGGACACCAGAAAGAAGCCTCACACTGTTAGCAGGAGCAACAGGCAAGTGAATCACAATTTGTGGGTACACCTGTCACTTCAGGTGACAATAAGGACATAGACAGACAGACAAATAGAAGGAGTTTTGATTCAGGGGAGGAGCTAAGGAGCCAATCTAGTCTCACTCCATCTTCCCCAAAAAATTAAAAATATGTATATTGGCTATGTAAATACAAGATGAAAGAACTTCCTAAAGATGAGAACTGAGAAGGGGCCATGAAGGTCTCAGCACAGTTTAAGACACACAATTTAAGATATAACTTTGACATAAGCTTGTAAACTCTCAGAACAGGAAAACTGTTATGCTTGAGCTGGCTGTGTAACTAGTTTATTAAAGAGAAACTGTCACGCTACATGCTAGTGAGAAAACATAAAAATTGTCTAAGGAGTCTAGACATGCACTTGTGACTCATTGCAAAAGCCATTAGAAGTTCCAGTCTCTTCAACTGCTTTTAATGCAGAGATGAAGCAAACTGCACGGAGATGACAAAAGCAAGATGGAAAGAACTTGCATCCATTCAACTATCATAAAAAACCCCACAACTTGGATTGATTTTTTGCACCAATGAACAGAAAAGATGAGTAAACATTTTTGGGAATGCCAGGGTCAGAGGAGCGTTCCCCCATCTATCAGTCACAGAGGTCACAGATGAGTTACTGGCATCCTTTAGGATAACAGCTCTATGCTGGGGCTGGCTGCACGACAGAGCAATCAGTCTGAGTGTCTCAAGTCTCATCTGCCACTTAGAAAACACCCCCAGTGCAATTAGCAGCTCCAATGCTTCTGTCTGAGATCCTGAAACTGTATTTGGTGACTCTTAGCACAGCCCCACAGAAAGCCCTCTTCTGGCACCACTAACTCCTCACTTAAGCCTTAATCTCCAAGGTATTGGGAATTATGTGCTTGTGTGCTCTAGCTCAGAGAGGATCAGACACATCCCTAAGGTAATGCTTTTATACTTGCAGCCTCATGGGATGAGGGATAAAACCTTCTAATTCCAGGAACTGTTTTGTGGGGAGAAGTATGGTTTATCAGGTTCTAAAAGAAATGCGGAGTTAAAAAAAATATTTCCAGGCTGAAGGCTGGTCCAAGTCCTTCCACATGATTCTGAAAACCTTTCTTTGTTTTTCTTCCATTCCTTTTCTATCAGAAATCACACACACACATTTGGTTGGATTTTCAGCACCTTTTTTTTTTTTTTAACTCTTCATCAGCAGTTGTGCACAGCCAATGTGTGGCAGGGGACAAACAGAGCCTGTCTGTGACACGATGCCAGCAGCCACATGTCAGGCACGCAGAGTGCCACAGAATTGCTCCACTTGATGCTTGGTAATAAAGTGATGTTTGCACTTGTTGTGATCCCAAAGCACTGTAAGTACAGCAAGCCTCCTCCATGCACCTTCAGACTGCAGTTAGCTCACATTTACTATCTACATCCACTATTTCTGCAGAAAGCAGAGTGCAGTGCTTTGTGCTTTCCCTTTTTATTCTCATTCTAACCCCAGTGCAGAAAAATCCATTATTTGCATTAACATCTTCTAACATTCCCAGAAATTTATTCAATCTCTAATTTTAAGTAACTCTATCTTTAGACTTGGTTATTCTTAATGTACTGCAGTGACCTGATGCCTTCCACAATGCCTGAAGCTCTTTCAGCAAATCAGCCCTTCCATCCATCTCCATTGCTATTCAGTGTGGATCACAGAGGTTTTAATGGGCAGCAATTAAGGCTGTAGATAAAGTCAGAATTTTCAGAGCATTTCAGAAGCAAGATGTAATAAGCCTCAACATTTGCAGACACAGAAACAGGTAATTTCACAAAAATTACCCTTCCCACCAGCTGCAGAATATGCACATTGGAAACCCTCAAGTGCTCAGACTGCAAGAAACTCTCATGGATGTATGAGTCTCCATAATAAACTACCCTGTGCTATTGGCACAGAAATGGCTCTTGCAGGTCATCCCACATTTGCAGTCTCTGCACAGGGGTGCATCACCCACACCAGGTGCTGCCACAGCACCCACCCAACATCCCTGGAGCACGGGAGCATCCCCAAAACATTCCTACAGGGCCAGCAGAGCAGGGCAAACCAACACACTGGTGGCGCTGGGGATACAATAACACACAATGACACAGCATGGGAGGAATCCATCATTTTGGAAACTATGTATATATGCAGTGTTTAGCCTTCAAAACTGAAGGAACAGCAGCTGAGCCACTAACATAATAGATTAAAAATGTATTTTTAGGGGAAAAAAAAAAAAAAAAAAGAGTCACTGTGCAAAGATACTATTCCTTGCAATTCTTCTGGGAGATGGCTTGTCAGAGAGCAAAACAGGCCCCAGCTTTTCCTGCCCTGTCTCCAGAGACAAGCTGTGCAGCATCAGACTTCTAAGGCTCAGGGTCTGACCCAGAGATCCCATTAACCAGCACTCTGTTCTCAGCTCTCAATTACTTCGGATCTTTCAGAAGATGTACATGTTTAATTGAAGTTCTTGAAGTCTCTTACTCCCCTTCCAACAGAATTGCCTTGCAAAACATTAGGAGTTTCCCTCCCCAAGTCCCTAATTAACACATTACATACTTTTCACTTTAAAGCTTTTTAATGTGGTAAAAAAAAAAAAAGGTTCTAAATTTAGAGAAGCCACCAAAAATCAGGCACAAAAGAAAAAATCAAAAATTCCAGTCTAGATGTTGCTGTACACAAAGACAATGTAAATCAGACAAATCAGCCCCACAGGGCTGTACTGTTTAGAGTAAAACCACAGGGAAAAAGTTGTTTTTTTTTTTTTTACTCCTTCTGTACTAGAGTACTCTGCATAAGCAGCCAGTTTTCCATCACTTTATGTTTATTAACTGTACCAAGTTAAAAAAGGAACCTATCAAGTCACAACAAAAATGATTAGATATTGGTAATTAGATTTTGGAAAATAAGAAAAAGCAAAACCCATAATTATCAAAAGCTTCAGCTCTTCCATCCAACTGTACAGCTGCACACCAAACACACTGAGTTTCCTGAAGATCCAACAAGCAGCCAATAACACTCCAGCAGCTCTGCATTCCCCTTCCCTGGGTGCACCAACACTGCAAGCCATAGCTCCATGAGGAGATCCTGGGGTGGGCAGGGAACAGGGGCTGTGCCCCAGCTGGGAGATGCTGGTGTGGCCATGAGCCCCTTGCTGGGTGCACCCAGGGAAGGGTGAGGGGGAGCCAGCAAAGGAGCAGTACAGAGTCATGGGAGGAACTGCAGAGCTGTCAGGAGACAGCAGGGGCAGAACAGCACACAGAGCCCACAAAGTACACACGAGGAGGCCCAAGGCATCAAAAATACACCTAACCAGACTCATACATATGTGCAGCTTCCCTCTCTGTTTAAATGCTTTAAAACAAGTAATTAATTTTTTAGTCTCTGCAGAACATGAGACAGCCAGTTTTCAATAGCTGTTCAGGTTTACAGAGTGTTGTTGGAGGGACACCTAAGCCAACCAAAAACTCAGAAATGTAGAGATGGAGACAAACAGAAATCACAAGAAAATCCTCCTTAAATGTCATAAAATTTTGTCCAGCTCTGCTGTTGGCAGCAAGTCCTTGTTGACCAGCACACAGAGGACACATCCAGCTCCCAGCTGTTGAGCAAGCAAAGACAGCAGCAGGCACTCCTGGCCTAATGAGCAGGGATGTGGCCTGGAACCATCAGCTGATGCAGAAGCAAGACAATCATTGCATGAAACATAACAATGCTCAACCTTCAAGCCAGAGAATCACAGCACTTTCAGTGGTCTCAGGTAAAGAACCAGGGGGGAGCCTAAAGATCAGGCAGAATCCTGGTAGTATTTCAGCAATTTCTTAACTCATTCCAAAAGATAAAATTCTCGGCAAGGCACAATAGCAGAGCAGTGCTGCACAGCCAACAGCACCAGGGATGGCTGGGAGCAGTCAGGCTGAAAGGGGCTGTGGTCTGGCAGACCAAAGGCTGAGACCACCCAGACAGACAGTGGGAAAGGTACATGCAGGTCTCCCACCAATGCTGCCCTCCTGGGCACAATGCTCATCCAGCCACCACATCTTACATCAGTATGTGTTCATCCAAAGTCTCCCCTTCAGCCTGTAAAGGATGGACAGCTGAGACAGATGCACACATCTGCACATCAAGCAGCACACTGAAGCTGGAATGGGTCCAGAACACAGTTATGACACTTCAGTTTCATTTTTTAGTCTTGATATTGTTTTCCTTCCACTCTGATTAGTAGATAGACTGAATTACAGGTTTTATTTTTGTATCTTGCTCTAGAAGTAACATGATTAGCCTCCTCCCCTGTGCTGAAGGAACACATGTAGAAGTAACAGAATCTGCCAAGTCATTTAAATATAAAGTGGAATAACATAAGACTACTGTTGACAGAGCAGTTGTTTAGGCAATTAATAGGAAGAATCAAGGAAGGAAAAATTGATTATGTTGTCTTCCTTAAAGAAAGCTGTCATAAAGAAACCAAAGTCTCTTTCAGATAGAAAGGGGAGTGGCTGCTAAAGAGGCTGAGATTGCTTGTGGAGGCCCATGCCTGCAGTCACTGGGAAGGACAGCCTCACATTTCCTGACAGACAGCCTAAACCAAGGCTGGTCCAGTTTGTCCACCAAGGGTGGATGGCTTACACTCCCACCACTCTGGTGGAAGTTTGTCTCACCTGTCCTTACTGAACCAGAGGTGGGAACTCCACTGCTTGCTCCAGGCCATCTCTGAGAGCTTTGCTCTCTTGCCACCTAGCCTGAAACTTTCTTGCTGAAATTGAAACCTATGGCTATTTTCTTATCTACTGCAGACAAGGAACAAATTCTTTCCTGTGAAGGCTGACACAGGAGAAGGTTGTTATAAGCATTCAAAAATGACATAACTGTCCTCTCTTTCACCCCCTAATCACCTGGTAATTCTTACAGGGGGTACTGAGCATTTTCCAGACACAGCACCTACCATGCCTGTCTTGAATTAGAGCCCAAAGATCAAGTGTGAAACTTCAGCAATGCTGAAGGAACAGTCCTGCACAATCTCATTCATTTTGTGGGCAGTTTTCAGAGGTTTGTCACCATTGAACCATGTCAAACCTGTGATTTCAAACAACCTTTTTTTCCTCCATGAAATTTCTACCACATCTATTGTACCATTCTACAATTGAATCTACATCTGCTTCTTCAATAAGTATCTGCACCTATTGAGTAGAAGTCAATTTTCAACCATACCTTCAGCTTGACAAGACTATTTGACTTCTGTTCTCATCCCCCAGCCTATCTGCACCTTCTTCTAAATTCATCTCACAAGCATCAAGCCTCTCACACTTACATTTCCAGTTGGTGATTTCCACATGGCTATGAAACCTGTTCTGAAAAGACTCTTATCACTTACCATCAAAAGGTGTCCATCATGGCATTCAGACTCACAGGCCATTTAACTTCCTATATTCCTTCCCTTAGCAGAGGCCTGGAGAATTAACATTCATGATTCAGAGAATCATAGAATCAGAGAATCATAGTTTGGGTTGGAAGGGGACCTTTAAAGATCACCTAGTCAAACCTCAAACCTACCAGCTCATATTCTTGGCAGCTTTTGCTTGTTGCTATTAAAAAGGCAAGGCAGTCTGACATTCCTCCACACAGTGGTGTCATGGGATCAGAATTATGTTTCACCTTTTTTCTTGCAGTATAATTTTGAGGAACTCCTTTAGGTCTACCTTCCACCATGATCTTCAGACTTTTGAGCACACATCTGAATGTACCTTTCCAACATGGAGGGTAATGCCTCTGAATTTATTTCCTTGCCCACTCTTTATGGAAAGCTGCTCCTCTCGTGGTCATTCCAGCTGCTGGAGTAACTCCCCAGAAGCCCAGTTATGACACTTTTGTTACAAGCCACTGATGTGTATCAGCAGCATTTTTCTGCCAAGAAAGCTGCACAACAGCAGCACAAATAGGGCCATGCACTTCTCCTCTGGATGAGCTCACCTCCTTCATCCCCTGAGCCCTGCTTTGCCAGGCAGAGGTTGGGCAGGTGGGGCTGTTTCAGCTGCCCTGACAGATATGGTGGGTGAGCTTCTCATGCCCTTCAGCATCCTCCCACATTCCAGGAAGAACTGGCCAGTTTGTGCAACATGGAAACAACAGGGCAAGAGAGGCAGGCAGGGGAAGGGCAGAAGGAAAAGGCTTCCTTCTTACACATTTTACAGTGGAAGAACAGGTTTATGTAATTGCGTTTTAATTTACGAGAATTAGACTGCAATTTTGTGGGGCGCAACACAGCGCCTGCACCTGGAAATGTCTGAGGAAGGTATTTTAAGGATTAGGTAGCATCAGTGCCTGTGGACAGAGGGAGGAAAAGGCAAGTTAAGGAACAGAGGAAGCAAATTTTAGGCAGTTCAGAAAGATGGGGATTCCATCTTCAAAACAGATATCAGATTCCTCTGAAACTTACTCTACTTCATATTTCCAAAGGTACAGCTTTTCCAAAGGTAAAACTGTTTTTGAGTAGAAGGATGTTCCACAAAACAGCAGTTTTCCAGCAGCACAGCATTAGATGGTCACCCTGCCCACACATCCACCTCCCTCAAGCACCACCTCCTCTTAGTTTTGACTTCCTGCCAAAACCAAATGAGTCAGAGTGTTACTAGGGCCTGCATGGCTGCTGGATACCCAAGGTGTTCTGCAGAGATACTGAGGAGGAGGAATGGGAAGACTGTCACTCACTTTTGCCCCAGCACACCAGGTCTGAGAAGATCCTCAAGAGAAGCTTAACTTAACCTAACCTAATCCAACCCACCACAAGCTTGCAGGAATAGCCAATGACCATGGAGAGCCAGGACTTCACTGTTACATTTCTTCTCAGAGCAAAAAGCTTGTTCTTCCATTCAGATTTTATTTTACTTTAGCTTGGAAGTTTGACACCATAGATTAATCATTTTTTCTACACAGCAGCATCACGAATCCAGTCAGCTAATTTTGCTGAAAGATTAGTTCCATGTCAGAGGTCTGTTCTGAGGGGCACAGAGTAGCAAGGCTTCTGGAACATAAACAGAGTAACACCATATCATTTTCAGACAACTAAACTATTTGTTTTAATCTCTTACAATCAGGCACCAGCACAGGGTGAAGTGACTTTTTTGCCAGCAGATAGTTCCAGGATTTGAGTCAAAGAGCAGTTTCCTAAGGTAGTGCCAAATAGAGCTTTGTGTTAAGTACCACCACATGTGTACAAGTGCCTTGTCCCTGAGCTCCCAAAAGGCACAGACCCCTGTAAGGAGGAAGGGATGTGTTCAAATTGCAGCTGTGGCTGTGGAGAGGCCCATGCTCAGCAGCCACCTGCCCCAGGAGGAGAGCTGCAGGTAAGATGTTCTTAACTNAGGAAGGGATGTGTTCAAATTGCAACTGTGGCTGTGGAGAGGCCCATGGGAGACAGCTCAGCAGCCACCCACCACTTGCTGCCTCATTATTAGCTGCATTTAGTGCGGGCCATGCTGATGTCAGCTCTGTTTCTGATAGAGAAACACACAAGAAGATCAGCATGTAACCAGATGTTGCCAAGTGCTGCTCCAAGGCCTGGCTCTCCTACCCCACTGAATGAGCCACGCTGTAGCTGCTGCCCCCCTGGCACTCCCCCAGCCAGCAGAGCTTGGCACCACACTGGTGACACTTTTTGGCAGGTGCTTACAAGCTTTAATACTTCAGTCAGTCCCAGTTCACAATTCACCCTGGCACCTCCCACCTGCAGGTGACATGGGTGTCAGCTGCCCTTCCCTTAGCAGAGGCCTGGAGAGTTGACATCCATGATCCAGAGAATCACAGAATAGTTTGGGTTGGAAAGGGACCTTTAAAGATCATCTAGTCAAACCTCAAACCTACCAGCTCATATTCTTGGCAGCTTTTGCTTGTTGCTATTAAGAAGGCAAGGCAGTCTGACATTCCCCCACACAGTGGTGTCATGGGATCAGAATTATGTTTCACCCCTTCTCTTGCAGTATAATTTTGAGGAACCCCTTAAGGTCTACCTTCCACCATGACCTTCAGACTTTTGAGCACACACCTGAATGCACCTTTCCACCATGGAGGGTAATGCCTCTGTAAGGACTCTCTTCTCCTCCCTAGATCTTTCTTTCAGTCTTTTGCTTGCTCTGCCCTTTGCTTTATGCCACAGGTCCTGGTGGCTGGGCTGTGTGCTGGTCAGGGAGCTGGTTCCTCACTGCTGATGCCTCTGGGCCCTTTCCACTGCAAACCTCCAGGCTTTGCTCCTGTGGCACAGCTGAGGTGTCTGACACTGACTCCTCCTGTAAAATAAAGTACCCCAACACTCTCACTTTGCAAAGGCAAATGGCAACAGGGAACACTAAAGGCCCTACACCTCAAACTTTTTTACTCAAGTAAGCAGTCATAATTCCACCCAGTGGAGCAAGCTGCAAAGGGGATAAAAATGACCTGTCCTGGGCTGATAGTGACCACTTCCTGTGTGCCAGAACCCACAGGGAACCCTATTAAAAGGGGTTTGCAACTGCCAGCTGTCTTCAAAAGGAAGGATTAAACATTTTTTTTTAATATATCTAGCAATAAATATTCCAAAATTTAGTAATAAAATAAATAAATCAGCAATTTAGGTCCATATTAAAGTATTCACAGTTCTCTACATCTAGACCAATAGCAGTTTACCTTGGGAAAGCAAGTTACAGGTGCTAACCAAACTGGACTGATATGACAGCCTTTAAAGCAGGAAAGTGAACAGACATTTTAAATAAAAATGCCATGGTTTAGACAACACTACCTGTACCCTCTAGACCACAGACTTACTTGCTATATTAGTCATTAGTCACCTTCCACTGCCCAGATGACCCATACACATTCCCTGCAGAGCATAAAAATGAGATAAATTGAAAGAACTGGCTGTCCAAAGGAATTTTCCAGAACACATTTTCTCTAGCTTCTTGTTTGTTAATGAATCTACTTCTGTTCTCCTGAGACCCAAAGGAGAAAAACAACAGCAGATTAACTTTTATTATTCTGGTTGATATCTGAAGTAATGGCCCAAGACAGTCAGCAGAATTATAAAGCAGTAAGTGGCTCACCTCCAAGCACTGGAATTAATCCTAGGATCCTGACAGCTCCTCACTACAAGGTCCAGTGGCCTCCAAAAAGATGACTCAGGCTGTGAGCCAGGAAGCACTGAGTCATGAAGCACATCATCATCATCATCATCAGTGTAAGAACCTGGGCTGCCAGCACAGCCCGGCGTGTGCCCCTGTGCCAGCACCCACTCTCTCAGCAGCAGGCACCACACAGGATATCTAATGCAATCAGCAAAGCTTCACAGACTTCTGTTAGCTTCAGGTGATTGTGCAGCAAGATCCTGAAGATGAGATGGTAACAAACAGCATGCAGCTGTCCTTGCAGCCTGTTCTCCAGAGGGGATGCAAGGCTGCTCCCTGAGGAGAGGCAAACCCAGCGCTCATGGATTCTCCCAGGGTTGCCATACACTACCTGACCCTTGGATGTGATTCTGCTGTCATCTTCCAAAGGACAGTCACTCAGGGCTGGCCAGAACCCTGCCATGAAACCATTTGATGCCTTTGGACAAACACTATCCCTCACAGGCTGCTACAGCCTCAACCCAAGAGCTGGACACCTGCAGGACGGTCGAGCTCTGGACACGGAGCGCCAGAGCACAGGGCAATGTGAGCTTTGTGCTCAGCCCATTGAAACAAGAAACTGCAGCTCATCTTTCCCCAGCTGCAGCTCCAAACTGAGGAGCTTCCAGAAGTTCAGCTGTATTCTCTAGGGGCACAAAGTGTTAGCACTTGAGCCTGTTCTCCCAGCAGTGCTCATGGGCTTTTTTCACAAGGGTTTGCCTCTCCAGCTGAACCTACCTCAGCTACTGCCAACTTACTGCTGCATGGAAAGGGAAACAGCAAGACACAAAGTAAGCCTGCAAAACCATTTAAAAAGAAAAAGCAACACTCTGAGGCTGATGCAAAAATCTATTGCAGGAGACCACCACAGAAGAGAGACCTTGACTCAGGCTCTAGAGCAAACATGCCTCAAATTACCAGCCATCCCATCACAGCAAAACCAGTGTTGTCATCTAGATCTTGCAAGTAATTGACCACATTTTTGGGAACTGTAATGTATCTGAGATGGATGTGCAGTTTATACCTACCTTCTCTGTTTCTGTTACCATCACCTGGCTGTTATCCTGGTTATTATCCCCCTCACCTACAAGAGCCATACAATCACCATCAGCATCGGGCAGTTTGTAAGCGTTGTGCCAGCTCGGAGCAGTTCTGACAGTTAAGGAATAACTACAGTGTAAACATGAACTGTACTCTCTCAAAGGCAGGAAGGCAGATCTTAAGATGATAAAGCATCTGGGAAAGGAAGAGTGGAGAAAGACAAACAAATCTCTACAAAGAACTTTGAATAGAAGGCTGTTTTTTTTTCTTTTGTACCCTTTCATTCAGGCTATCAATTTCAGGAGCAAAAGTCCACCAGGAGATTAGAGATAAGCAAAGCTCCACTTTTTAAATATATGTGGCCTTTATTTGGCCACTCACAGAACACCAGCTTCAGGTAGTATATTTGTGTTTTTAAGAGCCCAGCTTGAGGATTTCTACAAAGCATCAGGAAAATATACCTTTTAGCTGTCCAGAAATAAATTCCTTGTGAAACAAACTAATAATAGAAAGCAATACAGAAAAGAAACTAGTATTAGCCATAGACAGGATAATTACAAGAAGTTCCTCTCTTGTCTTCTGTAGTAATAAACCCAGACAGGTTCTCCACTAAAAGCCCATCAATTCACTATCTAGTCCAAGCCAGGACATAAACCCAGTTAGTGTGTAGCACCATTCTGTATCATCCACAGACACCAGAGTTTGCATTTGAGGTATTAAAAAGTTATTCTAAATGATCTGGTAACCAAGGAACATCAAGAGCATGGGCTAGGTGACTGATTCAATATTTAAGAATTGCATGCAGCCACAGCTGTCCCATGTAAGCACTTCACTCCTCTCATGACAGCTCCTGTGGGGCAGGCAGGACTGATTTACAAAGATTCAGAAACACAGCCACTCATGCTGCCACTGGCCACTATAATCAGGCCTTGTGGCTTTTAAAATTTTTTTAAACACACACCTCATCTCCAGGTTATACATAAACAAAGACCATCATGAATCACAAGCAGCACTCCTGGCACAAATGTATGCAATAATTAAAAGCCTCCTCCTTCCAGAGGAAGAGCTGTTCTGTCTTTTTATCCCTTTGAGACATCCTCTGTCCTCTCCATGCAGTATGGCATCTTCCCTACCAGGTGTGTCCCTCCCCTCCCAAACTGCCAGCAGGCTCAGCTGCCTCTCCCCAGTGTCTCTCCAGCTGGGCCACCCTGGCACACGATCCAGCCCATGTCAGATGTAGGGGTCTGAGAGCTGGCACTGAGGAAAGGGGGGATGTCCTGGAGACATGGAGCTGTGGCAGTCCCATCATCCAGTAAGCCATTCACATCTCCTTCACTGCATGCAATATGCTCTGTTTTTACAGGTATAACCTAGTTGTTGTCCAAGAACTTACATAGGAGAGCCTGAGAATCTTTGCCAGTTGTGACAGTAAAGACAAAGCAGTGTGGAAGTTACTACCTTATAGAAATTGAATGTCCTGATGACAAGGCTTTGAAAGTCCCAAGTTTCAGGAAGGGATGGAAGAGCACAGAGCCACACAAAGGTCCAGGAGGGAGATGCAGAAGCAGTGCTTTAGCACCTTTCTGTAAACACCTGCAGCTAGTAGCAAGAAAATGCCACTATCCATAAAGACTTCATGGACAAGGAATTTGCTATGTAAATGAGACTCCTAAACCTGTTCATTTGCAGGTACATCAGGGTAACCCCAGGTCATTTAGCAACAAAGCAGGGGGTCTGAGCCTTAGCCTAAGGGAGATCCAAATTCACTTTTCACATTTCTTGTCAGGTTGCAGAAGAACCTCCTTGTAAAAATAAACTTTTCATTTTCAGTTTTGATAAAAAGTCATTATAATTCTAGCACTTCATTGAAGCACTGTTTAATCTATTACTCCCATCTCCATTTTAGGGATGTTTGAATCTAACTCTCATGTTTCAGAAGTGAGTGTCATAATTCTGTGGAAACAAACTTCTGCTTCTATCTCCAAGTTTCACAGAGTCTCACCCAGAACACATTCACCCTTCACATAAAGGTAATTGTGCCTTACTTCATGAAACCCAAAACAACTGCTCAAGGTGAACAGCTGCATTCATGGAGCATTAACTTGGACAGGATTTTAATATCAACACTGCTTCATGAACTATGTCACTGTTCAAAAGAAAGCAGTGACAATAGATCTTTTAGTGAATTATCTGCATAGTTTACCCAAAATAGAGCTTCCTGTAGTTCAGAAGTGAACAGACTGAACAACATCTAATTGAGAAAGAGTCAGGCGGTAGCTAAGGAAGAATTTTAGACGCTTGAAATGGGAATCTGAGCACTGGATGTGGAACAGGGAAGGGTAAAATAGTATGGAAGGGAAGGAATAGGAGAGCTGTGACATTAATGGCTAGTGCACGTTGATGTCGCAGGTAGAATTTGGAAGCCCATTATCACACTTGCTTTCCAAAAGGCACCACAAAACGATCTGCTAATGAATTCAAGTCATTACAGTAAGAGAAAAAGCAGGTCGTCCGACCTGTACACACGGGTTGCATCATACCCTTCCCTGTTCCCTTCTGATACACGGGGGAATTACAGACCGTGCCGGGAAACGCCGCGACCTGCCAGGCCAGCGGGAAGCGCTGCCTGTCTCCATGGGCAGCTGGGCTGCAGCCGGGCCGGGCCGGGCC
>VZRH01007070.1:1441061-1454266 GCA_013397555.1 Urocynchramus pylzowi | reverse complement strand
CCCGCCCTCCCGCACAGGTGCCGTGTCCCTGTCCCGCCCTCCCGCACAGGTGCCGTGTCCCTGTCCCGCCCGGGAGCGCCTCTTGCCGGCCGGGCCCTGCGCTTCCCTTCCCCGGCTCCCAAGCCCGCGGTCCCCCTCGGCGAGGACAGGTCATTCAGCGTGTTCCTTTTCTGTTCCTCTTCTGCGGTGTTTCTCCTGCCATGATGTTCTTCCTGCTGTCTTCTTAACGTGAAGATAGAATGCCCTGAATCACACCAAGGTCTTTGGGAAAAGCACTTAGGAGTGGATGCCATGCTACATGGGCTCATCTTCCATCAATTCATCTCATGGTGTAAAATACACCCTGGGCTGTCCTAGGTTTCAGTTTCTCCAGTTTTGGAACCAGCTTTTATTTCTTTTCCCAAATATTTGCACACCTGCATTGTATGCATCACATGTACACGTACACCTATAAGGATACATCTCTAAATATTTTCTCCTTTAAATACAGCGATGGAATTTCCTACAGAAAAAGAGGAGTTATCACTTGGAAGATGCCTCTCAAGTTCTGGAGCTGCAAACCTTGCCACAGGCCTAGATGAGTAGGCTTCTCAGAGTGTTTAAAATAAGTTATTTATAAACTGTCCTGTAGCAAAAAAAAAAGCTGTTAGAGCTTTATCTAGCAAAACTGCCTCATCCAGAGCCAAAATATCTCACTAATAGCTGGTTAGTATTTAGCTACATTTTCACAAGGGAAGAAAATCACCCCTTGGCTGAGGAAAAACATGAAAGATGAGAATACAAAAGCTAACTTTTGAGAAAGCTGAGAATAGTGCCTTGTGCTGAAGGCATTTCCTTAACAACAATGGGTGTCATTGTCATGATGGTGGATAATTTTGCCTTCAGCATCAACAAAGTTAAGAGTGAAGTACAAATTCCAGGGCTGGGGGTGGATGATGATGCTAGGAGAGCACAGCTCAGTTTTCAGATGTCAGCCTGAGTTTGCCATCCTGACAGCCAGATAAGCCTTGTTTTCCCTCAAGCTGAGGGAATGGGGCTGGAGGAGCAAAATACAAGCACAGGTTTTACTGTCACTCTACAGACAGCAACCACATTTCACTGTGGAAGATCACACTTGGAGTTATTTCTGCTGAGATCCCTCTGAGGAGGCTGTGGCTTGTGAGTTACAAACACAACTGTCAGAACTGTGGTTTTCCAAACAAAAATCCTCTGAAGTGACAGGAACATGGACAAATTGGAGCCCCTGCTGAAACTGCTGCAGTAGGCAGAGAGCCTCTGCATGATGAGATGTGCCTGGTACCAGGGAGAGGCCTTGGCAGTATCTCTGGGACCTGGAGGGATGCTGAAGATTTGGCAGAGCTACAAACATCAGCACCCTGTGGCCTGGGACCACTGAACTTGGCAGTGAGATGTGGGCTGTGCCAGAGGGAGGGTGGCACTCAGAAATCCTAGACACAGAGATCCTTTGGCCATTGAGGTGAAGACAGGAATCTCACCAACTCATCAAGTACCACAGCATTGTATTTAAACAGGTTTGAACAAATTTTCTCTTCAGCTTCATCCCACGTGTTTTCGTTTCCTCAGTCATTTTCTCAACATACTTAGAGCCCAACTCTTAATTTCCTCTTCCTTCACCATTTTTTTGGCAATTTGCATTTTTTACTCTTTATATTGAAAAAGAAACCATTAAAATGTGTATGCTTTAATACCACAAGTTACAAGTACTCTTTTTATAAGATTTTTGCTTTTTCATTATATTTAGTTGACAAGCTACTGAACACATTATTTTGGATCTGCGACTTTCAGTACTGAATGTCAGACCCAACCACCCACTAACCTTGCAGGCAACAAAATGGAGCTTTCTCAGATTAGCTGGAAGAACTGAAGATTTTGAAATATGGTGAAGAGATGAAAAAAGTCTGTAGAAAGTGCCCTTGGAAACCAACACATGAGAGACTATGGTTTCCACAGCACCTGAGTTTTTTGCTTTTGATTTAATGCCTATCAAAGGGCAAATAAAATCCAGCTTGAAGAAATGTTTTTAGAAAAAAAAATTGCAGGAAAGGTCAATAAAAAAAGAATCTCAACAGGAGTCTGCATAGGTGTAATGGTCTCAAGTGTGCACATTTTGTAGGCCTTTTCTGACTAAGTGAAAATGTTTTCTATGCCAATATCTTCATTAGTTTAGCTGAGTGATACAGAAAGATTGGAACCTGTGATCCCTCTGCAGCCCTCAATGCACTGAACACGCAGCAATTGTCATTGCACAGATGGTGAGAAAATGTAAAGCTGCAGCACACCATGTGTGTTAAAGTCATCAGTCCTTTGGGCTCCAAACTGCTCACCAAGTCCTACAACTTTAGATGTGGAGGGAAATGGAACTGTAGACCCATTTGTTAATAATTCTCACAAAATTTTATTTTAATATCCTTATTTTATAAGTGTGTGGTTGTATTTTCAGTTTTAGGGAACGTAAATACAAAAGCAAAGCAAAGTTTAGAACTTGGGAAGATGAAAGCAGCTCCAAAAACTGCAAGAAAGGGAATGTGCTGAAGCTGTGGCTACTGTCATGAGTAGAAATAATTAACTTTTCTGTTTGCAGTGTAAGTAACCAGATAATTCCATGTAATTGCTTATGATTTGCATTGCTTGAAATGGTATTGCTAATTTCCAGTGAAGATTAGCATGTTATTTAAATAATGATTCTGCACCATATCACTTGGACACTTCAATTGCACGTATATCTACTGTGAAATTCCTGGAGGTGTTCACAATGTTTCTGGTTATTTGCAGGCTACCTTTGCTATTGCAGTGTTTCAGGAAACAACAGCAGAAGAATTAATAATGTTGTATTGAAATGTTGAACTTAACCCCTAAGAATTTTTAAAAATTTAACTATCAAAAGAATTGACCTATCTGATTGTCTTATTTAAAATACCATATACCAGCTCTCTGGAAAAAAAAAAACAAACCTGATTTTATCAACAACAGTCTAGGCTTAAAATGGTAAAAACTTCTCTTTCTCTGGGCTGAGTGTTGCCTCAATGTAGTTGAAGCTGTTGAAATGGCTTTTAGTGGTTTTTTTGCAGCATCTCCCATGCTGCTGTCTGGTGATCTCTGCTTACAGCACTCAGGGCCTGCACTGAAGGGAATTCAGTGACAAGGGAATTCAGCAGGTTCTGTAAATCATTGCTGTAAAAGGGCCCAGGATGGTTTTTGCTAAGGGTGACCAGCTCCAGATCCTTACAACCAGCTCCCCTGGAAAGGGTCAGGCTGGCAGTACACCTTTGCTGAAGAAACAAGAGCACTGCTGAAGGGGCACAGCTGGGCAAACATCCTTTCCCTTTGCTTGCCTTATTCTGAGACATCCCCTGGCATGGGCTCTTCAATGAATCCTCGTTCAGCAAGTGTAAAAATGGAGACAAGTGTACAGTTCTCGAGTAATTATTGTCATATACAGAGTAATACCCTTATTTGACTTATTTGCCTTTTTCCTTCAAGAAAGCCATGATTGTGGAAAAGCCAGTTTTGGTCTGAGCCCAGGTGCACAGCAGGAAGCCTGAGCACAGTGTGCTGCCTTGGAGCAGTCAGCTGCTGATGGGCAGCTCACAGCCAGCACGTGCAAAGCTGAACAAAAACCAGGGAAAGAAGCTGCTGGTTTTAATCCTGTACCTCCTCTGGGGCACAAGTGATTGATACTTACCAGTGCTGGGGAGCAGTGGTTTATCTTGCCATGTCAGAGAGCACTTCCAAATGTCCTCTGTACACAGCATTTCTCCATGGTTCCTCCTCCTGCTCAGAGCAGAGGATGGATCTGAGAGCCAGGTACCTATCTGCCCTGCCCCTTGATAGCTTCTCCTTTGTGGCACCTTACATGCATCACACTTCCTGCCATCACCCCTAAAGCTGCAGCTTTATGTCTTCCAAGTGTTTATCCCTGCATTATGGCAGCATGAGTCACTGCTGTCAAACACTTGTTTGGAATGCAAGAGAAGCAGGGCTCTTTTCTTTTGTCTAAAATCTATCTGCAGGATGGAGCTGGGCACTGCTGGGGCAGGTCAGCCTGGCCACCAGGATTGTTTGGTCCCTGCAAAGACTCAGCCAACAAAAAGCATCCTGTGAAGGGCAACAGAGGCTTTTGCTGGGAGCTGCTGACTTCTTAAATTATTTTTTCAGGCAATTTATGAGTTTCAGCAAAAAATCTGTTCAGGAGTGAACAGTCCAGAGAAAAATGGATGGGAGTGGAAAATGAGCAAATAAATGGTTTGAGATTTGTGCAGCCAGTTCATAGGTTTATCTTTAGTTCATACATTTATTTTGTTTGCATGCATGAACTTTGCATAACTAATGCCTTTTAAACTGCTAAGAAATATATGCTCAGTCAATTCATTCAACTATGAACAGCTTTGAAATTTTCTGCTTTTCATTCTGTGCCACCCACATTACAGATGTCATCCTAAAAAACATAAATAGCTCTTGGGTTTTTCTGCTTTATTTCTACTATTTACATGACAAGCCTTAATGTCATTGATCCTATTTTAAAGACAGCAAAAAATCCCACATCCATATGTCAATGCTATAACACTGATTGACTGGCAGTAAACCAAGAAGGATACATTTTTTAATATGTACATTTTTTAAGGTATAGTAGATAGAAACAACGATTAGGAGGTCTGACAGCATTTACCTTGATTCATTAAAATTAATACAAGTTATTCACTTCAAACAGTGGCAGCTGTGAAATTAACTGTACAGGGCAGTGGGAAGAACCTTTAGTAACCTGTGACTTAGCCCTGATTCTGGAAACTACCACTCAGCTGCTGCTGAAGCAGGGGCCCTGCTACTCTTACATGTGGATAAATGAAGCTGACTGTTTCTTTCAGGTGTGTTGCCTGAACCTGTCCTGCCCTTCCTTTCTGAAGCAGTTTGCAAACCCATAAAAGTGTGACCATCTTTGGACCAGTGGAAGGAAAAAAGGAAAAGGGCCCATATGGAAGACAGAAATACAGGGCTAAGCTCCATTTAGAGACCTCCTTGTGGAGACATCACTGAATTGGGGGCAGGCAGATAGAGCAGGGGGTGTGCCTGGGCAGCTCCCTCATCCCTCTTCAGAATGGGATCATAAATGATCCTTCACCTCTAATAACTTATAGTAGGAGTGATTTTCTGCTATATCTCATTCCAGACCAAACATTTTGCTGTTGAAATGTTTTTAAATATCACCAAATGGCTGGCTCAGGGGGTAGGGGGGAGGGAGTTTGAACTTTTTTTTTTTTTTTTTTGCAGGAGAGAAATGTGGCCATACTTTGTTATCTCTCATTAATGCAAACTCTGTCAGCTGCATGGAGGGTTATTTTAATATTATTTTTAACTATCTTAGTAAAATATTTCCTCTGCATCAAGCTTTTGAACTTCAGATGTCATCTGAGAGGTGTTCAACCACACCTGGGAGAAGCTGCTGCACCCTCTGCCTGGGAGGGGGATGTCAGGGCAGCATTTACCATGGCTCTTGCACACACACTGGGCAAGCCAACTAGACCTGAGAAATCCAGTGACTGTTTTAGAGAAGGCATCCATGCCCACCCCATTGTCTCTCTATTTATTTGTGCTCTGTTGGGGAATATGCAGTTTTGAAAAGCAATGGTAGCACATAGAACTTTTAGCTATGATTGTTGACCATCCACCAGGGATCATCCATCTGGCTGGCAGCTTTCCTGGCAATGGCTGAAGAGAAAATCAGGTTTTAACTCCCTTCCTCAGTGGTTATGAGGTCTCTGGCAGTGCAAGAGTCGAGAGAAGTTGCATTCCTTGGGAACTCTCTTGCATTAGCATCTATAAATCCAAACCACAACTCTTAAATCAATGTTCAAGCTTCCTGCAGAATTAATACAGAAACTTGAGATAAACTTCTAAAATCTTATTTGAAGCCTTAGGCAGTCAAAAAGACAAGACAACATAAATAAATAAACTAAAAATACTGATCTAAATATGTTGGGTAAAAATATTTCTCTGAGATTAGGGGATAACGTTTTTGAGGGCAAAAGTGTTTGCAGAGACCTGAGATGGTCCTAAGAAAAATTCTCTCAAATATGGTATTTTTCTCTCTGTACAAAACCCCCAGTCAGTATAGATCACATCTCCTAAAATGAGATATATGTTGATTTCTAGCATGGAGAATGAATTGCCTCTTCTGTTGTTGATAAAATCATCCAAAGGTCTCTTTTGAAGTACCTGCCAAACTAAGCTTGTTTTTTACTGATTTTACAATCTGCATATGAAAGACTTGATCTGGAATGGAACCTCAGCCTGGATCCTGATTATATTCCCTCTGGTCTAAAAGTAGAAAACTTGTGCATGCAGGGCCTGATTCTACACTGGCTAAGGAAGGTGCAACTAGAATAACTGCAACGAATCCAGTGGAATTCTTCCAAACTGGCATTTACTACTGGGTCTATAAATTTAGTCCACATTTTTGTGGGGAAAACAATTGTAAATAAGAAATGGCAATTTAATCAATTTTCAGTTATTCTTACTCATAAAACTCAGGAACCATGCACTCTTCAATTAATGTAATTTAGATTTTAAATTAGGATGAAGGAATCTCTTTCTTGACTCAGCTAGGACTGCTTTTTTAGCTAACTGAAGAGTTTTCTCTCCAAAGGTTACATCCTGAGTTCTCACCCCCATCAGAAATACATCCCAGTTGTTAGCTGGTTTTGTTACAAAATATTTAATATCTCATCAACCCATTGGAATCCAGCTTCTCAGCTTCCTTACCAGTACTATGAGAATGAGTGGGCCAGCAGCAGGGACAATGCAGCAGGAGCATGCCAAGAAACAAATCAGATATCCCTCTCCTCCTAGAGTTACAGTCACCCCTGGCAGGGCCAGCTCAGAAGTTGGCAGCACCCCTTGGCAGTCTGCATCCCCCTGGAATGCTGGAGAGCTCTCCACTGAGTGTCTGAGTCACTTGGCTTGTTCAGCAGGGCCCATTAGCCTGTAAGCCACCTCTTCCAGAGGCTGTGCTCTGTTGGGTTTCCTTCACATGCAAGATCTTCCCAGTCCCTGCTCCTCCCTGCTCTTGCCTGGACATTTCCTTCCTGGAGGGAAGGCACCAAGGTGCACACAGTGCTCAGTACGTGGTTGATACAGCAACAAAACAAGGTTCTCTGTTGCAATCCAGAATTGTTCCCAATTCACCCCTAACACTTGGTTTTTGCTTTTCTGACTAGTACCTCTTTTAAAAGCAGAGGCTCGGCTTCTCCAGGATTGCAAAGACCCAGGTAGGTTTTAAGCTCATGTCAAGTGATGTTTACATTTGCTATTTCTTGTGAGAGAATATTAAAGGTTATTTAAAAACCACAAAAAGCCCCAACAAACCAACTTCCATGTGTTCACTTCAGCTCAAAACAAACAAACTAATTATAATTTTAATATCTGCCTATATGCAAGATTATGAATGCAAAAAATTCCCAAATTCTTCGTCTGTTTCTCATTCTGAATTGATTCAAGCACATATACATAATATTGTGATCTGAGCAACAGTAGTTGTTTCCAAGCTGTCTTAAAAGAAAATGTCCTGTCATTACCAAGGACAAAAACTTGGCCACTTTGAAGCTGATGACAAAAATTCTTAACCAGCTTCACTGGCTCAGGATTTCACTCCAGTGATAACCATCCCTATTTTAACTCAAGGTTACCAATGGTATCCTGAAATAAAATCAGTAACTGGAATGTGTACTGTGTCTTCTAAGCAGAGTTCCCATAGGACTAAGTAATCTGTTAAAGTGATTCCACAGACTATGTCATTGCAATGCAAGGACAATTTGAGTAGCAAAAAAGTAACTGCCCAAGAGCTAATAGCCATGCTGGCATTCACTAATTACTCTAATCACAATTAATAGTAATTATTAATCTTGTTTTCATTCATTTTCCTACCCAGCTGCTTTACTGTGGTCAACAGAACCATAACTTTGAGCTCCAAGGTGCCACTGAGACACAGCAGTTCTGCATCTAAAAATGCCCTGCTCTGCAGAAATCCCTCTCCTTGCAGAGGCTGCTGCTCCAAGCAAGCCCAAACGGGCTCTGCCAGCCCCACACTGACACCTAATTCAGCACCCAGTGTTGGATTAATTGTTCACTATTACTCTGAAGTGCAGAAAACACAGTGCTGTTTTAAACAAAAAACTTCTTTGAGGCTTTCTCTCTTTTTCTCTTTTAACTTGTTCCTTTTTGAAAAAAAAAAAAAAAACAAAACAAAACCAAAACAAAACAAACAAACAAACAAAACAAAACAAAACAAAAAAAACACAACCCAACAGTTAAATCCAAGAATGAAATTCCTGGATTCTTGATTCAGTTATATCATCACCACATGGTCTGAAGAAGCACCATTAGCTTAGGAGAAGGTAAATTTTATACAAATATTACATTTGTTTCAAAAGCTGTAGCCAACCTGGAAGACTGCACCAATTTAAATACTGTTTTCTAAAAGATTAATAAAATCCCTGCAAAGGCCCAGGGCAGATCTGCCCTAACACAGTTGCTGCTCCAAGGAGCCATTAATAATGTGCCACTGCACAAGAGGTGGGGACTCCTTTGGTGTGTGTCACTGCTCTGCAGCCCAAGGGACCAAGGGCTGCACAGCTCTGGAGCCCAAAGGATCCAACCTGATATTCCCATGGCTGGATCAAACCCAGGTGTGCCCAGGGAACACCAGAGCCACCTCTGCCCAAACTGCAGAGCCAGCCCATATCTGCCATCAGCTGAAACATGTCTGAGCTGGGTTTCCTGTGGATAACACATCTGTGGGGATCTCTTTGTGCTGTTCAAACTTAGCTGAAGGAGAAAGAGATGCATCTACTGGACATGCCCTCACCATTTCAAATGGTTCCTCATTGTTTCTTAAGAAAAGCTTGTAATGCAGTTACCTATTTGGGATGTGCTGAAAACACATTATGGAAAAGACATGGATGGGAACAAGAAGAGATTATTCTCATCAGAGATCATGCATTGCCCCCAGGTTTAAGCCCTCACCCTTTTACTGCCAATAAACCTGTTGCACAATCTGGCATCAGACTGATGCCAATGAGAGTGTGTCTGTGCTTGGGGCTGCAGGTCAACACTGCCTGAGGAGGAGAAGCTTAGAGCTTAACCCAGGAGAAAAGAGAAAGCAGAGACCTCACAAGCACAGGTGAGTGGTCAGTGAAGATCTGTCCTTCAGACATTTCTCATTTCCTGAGCCAATTGAAATAGGACAGTATTTAGCAGATACAACACAATGAAGGTTTTACAGGGGGGAGAGTGGTGTCAAACATTGTATTCCTGCATCTCCTTCTGCATCTTTCCTATTATGTACATTAAGAGATTAATATATTTTTATATGGCTGTGACTGATGTAGAATTGCTCATAATTGTAATCCATTTTCACTTTTTCAGCTCCCTGAAATGGCCTGCAAATATTATTGAAAATGAACGTTCCTTTCAGTACTGAATGCAGTAGACCAACATGCAATAGCTTTTACAGAAGTTCCAATACAGAAAAGGTAAAAAAGCACTTTAATTATAAATTATTCAGAAATACTTTATATGAAATAAAATTTCAACGTGAAGAAAGCAGAAGATGATGCAGCAACCTATTATGCAATGATGGGGCATAAAAATAAAACATATCTTTTGCTACCCATCAAAAGTGAAAAACACCAATTGGATAAGAACACAGACTTTCTGGGGAATTAAACTAGCTTAACATGACATTATTGCTGCAGGGGTGTGTGTCAGTATGTCCCTTATGAAAAACAGGAGGATTCTTCTATGAGGTTTTGGGCTTGACTCACTGATTAGTTAATTTATACTGTTACAACCAAGTCCTGCACCAGCATGAAAATGGCACACTGCACAGGATAAATCAGGCCAAATATTTACCACACTAAAAATCAACTCTTACCAGCTGCAGAATGATTAAGTTGAAAAACATGTCTTTTGTAAGGGTTGTTTGCCACTTTTTCCTCTGAATTTCTAACACAACTTCTGCTGAATAACAGACATCCAAAGTCTTCTGTAGTATTGCAGACAAAAGCCAGCCCTCAGAATCAGCTCAGCTACATTCTAGGGTTTTCTTACAATAACTAATACATGTTTCCCACTAAAAAACAGTCCCTACAACCTGTAATAATAAATACAAATAATAAACAAATACATAATAATACAAATAATAAACATTCATTGTCATTTAAGTGACTAAAAGAGAGAATACATCTGAATCTGTGGAAATACGGTAAATTTTCCAAAAATCTGAAGAAATTTCATCTCTACAATCCCTGCCTAGGAAGTCTTCAAATTCAACATAGAGGTGTTTTCCAGCAGTCCTGGTCCAGCTCCTCTGCTTGTGAAGAATCACAGGGGCAATCACCACAAGGATCCAGGTAAGAAGCCACCTTCAGTTCCAGGCTGGGCACCCTCCCTGTCCAAGTGACCCAGGAGCCAGGGCAGCACCGTGTCACAGGGAGCAGATGTGGCACAACCACCCTGCCTGGTGAGCCCAGAGCCTCCCAGGGGGACACTGTCCTATAAGGATAAGGCTGCCAGGGGCTGCCAAGCCTGGCTCTGGGCTGTACCACCCCGTGACACAGCTGTAAGACACACATGACGGGATGCTGGAGCACGACGGAAGGGCTGAAATCATTCATGGCTTTGTTCCATAGCAAGGTAAATGTACATCAATCAACCACGCTGTGGTCCCACCTCATTTCCTCTCCTGACCACACAGCCTCTGGCATTTTTCCTCACACTGGCTGCAGACCTCATGCACCCAGGCAACAACCTGCTTCCCTGAGCTGTTTCAGAGAAAATCTCACTTAGAAAGTAAAAAGCGTTCAGCTGGATTGTCTCCAAGAACTGACCGGCCGTGTCATCACACGAGCTCCTGTGCTAGCAGAAGGGTAAGGACAGAACCTGCAAGTGCCACCAGAGACACAAAGAGGTGAAGAGGAGTTGTGCTGCTCCAGAACAAAGCAGCATCCCACCAGGAGTGAGGCCCACGCGCTTTACATGCTGTGCTGGATAATGTTCTCCAGGGACTGCACAGCACGGGATAACCTCCCTTGTGTGGGACTGAGTTACCCAGCACTGGGGTCACAGGGGTAATTGTGAACTAGGATGTTTCTGTGACTACTCACCAGTTTTCCTCATTCTTCATTTTAGCAAAGAAAAGAGTAAATTTAATCCTAATTTTGCGTTTAGCTGTTTTTAATGATTATTATTTTTTCAGTTATGCTCAACTTCCCCATCTATTCTGTGTAGTTTTCATGCCTGAATTACAGGAAGCTTTTCCAGTGCTGACTTTCATATACTTATTAGATGGAGTTTCAGTTGACCTCAAGGCAGATATACATCAGATAAGAAAACTCAGAACACAAAAGGCAGGGGCGAAGCAGTCTGAACCAGAAACGCAGCTGATGTATCTGGACCTTATTAAAGCATTTGATACAGTGCCTCAAAAAAAAAATGTATTTGAAATATTAATTTGTATTTGTGTGGATCTGAGGACTTTCATGTGTTTTGAAAATTGTTGGAGGTTGTAGGGTTATCAAAGTGGCAGTAATATTAAAGAAAAGGGTGGTGCCTGGGATAATCTGACATCTTTTAACAGTGAATTAATTAAATAGGAAGATGATGCTAACTGGGAAAGAGTAGTAAGCAAAAAAACCAAACCAAATAAAACCAAAATAAAAACCCCCACAAAAAACCAAAACCAAAACAGACAAACTACCAGAAACACACATTTTAGAATATAAGAATGTCTGAGTAAATACAACGAGATTTCATTTAAAAAAAGAAATTTTCAGAGTTGGATGAAAAAGTCCAAATTTATCAGGCAGATTAGCTCTGAGGCTGCAAACCAGTGTGGGCCTTTAAAAAAAGGTAATTTTTGACTCCACAGGCCGAGTAGCACTATGGACAGTAACAACAAAATTCACCTTCTTCCTTTTTTTTTACAGACACAACCAACATTTTTAAATTATTTTAAAACATCTTAGGATAAATTATAAAAACAATGTCTCTCTGTACAGAGAACATTCCTACTTTTCGCTGTTTGACTTTAGCCCATGATTTCAGTTTATGCTAAGCTAGGATATGCTCCCTCTTTGTCTAGGACAATCATCAGATCTGTCATCACAGTTTAAAAATATGTTGCTTTTTATCTTTCCAACAAGCCAGTCTTCCTAAACAATGGTCCTCACGCTTTATTTGGCTCTTCAACAGTGCTCAGAGCTCAAGAACAAAGTCCTAGCACAGACAGCACTGAGAAGGAGAGAGCTTTCCCCAGCATTTGCTGTGAAGCATGCCTGGTGAACCAGCATGACCCATGGCAGAGGAGGGCAGAAGGCATCCAAGACAACACAGGTCTCAGTCCAGAGCTGATTTGCCCAAGATGCAGCTTTAGCAAGACAGCAAGGCAATGCAGTGTACCCGAAACATGGGCCTACTGGCCTAGAGCTGTCCTCAGAACCACAGAGTTCTGTTATCAGAACAGAATTCTGTTATCAGAACAGAATTCTGTTATCAGAACAGAATCAGAGTTCTGTTGTCATAATCACTGTTATGGCCTCTGCTACACCTGAAGATAAAAGAGTTTCTCCAGAGAGCTCCCTGATGAGACAGTGCAGACTTTGATGCAGTGAAATCTATCAGGTAGTTTAACATATAACATTACCAGCTATGGACATCTCCCTGTTTGGATGGTTTTTCATTAAAAGGGGCGAAAGCTCTCAATTGTGTGGCGATGTCAGGATGTAAATAACAACATCAGCAGCTCCTTCGGCCTCCAGCTTCCGGAATAAAATACCTCCTAGCTTTCAGTGTGCACCATGAACGAGAACCACGGTGCACAAAATGTTCTTTCCGAAAAGCTGTAAAATATCAGTTCGCTTGCGAGCTGCGGTGTATGAAAGAGATGTCACGCTGCCTTCTCATATTAACCCTTCATCTGCCGCGATCGTGCCTAAGGAGTGTCACGTCATTGTAACTGCGGGTCCCAAAGCATACTGACAGTGGGGAATCCTCGTCAACTGTTAAAATCGACAGAACGCTTTTAAAAAAAATGCACTCCGGGATTAAAAGGCTGCCCGGCACCCAGGCGTGTTCAGGGCGGGGGGACTGCGGGAGAGCACCGAGCCCCGCCGGGTCGTGCCGCGGGGGCGGCT
>VZRH01007070.1:1410295-1424713 GCA_013397555.1 Urocynchramus pylzowi | reverse complement strand
CGAGTGTCCCACGGCTGCGTCTCCAAAATTCTCTGCAGGTACCAGGAGACGGGCTCCATCCGGCCGGGGGCCATCGGCGGCAGCAAGCCCAAGGTGAGCCTCTCCCGCTCGCCCGGAACCGGTTAAACCCCGGTCGCGGTGGCGGGGAGCGAGTTCCGACCGGGACACGGCCCAGGCTGGTCGGCACCGGGGTTTACAGTCGGGACGGCGGCACCCGGGAGGGCTGGGGGGACCGTGCGAGGCCGGGGGTGGGCGCATACACTCATGGGCACAGCACCCCCGCCGTATCCCCGCCTGTTGCTCTCAAACTTCCCGAAGTTTTAGAAAGTATTGTTGGACTTCTTGGAAATAATATACTTCTAATTAAGGAAATGCGATTAAAAAAAAAAAACAAAACCAAAACAAAAACAACAAAAATCCTCAAACGAAAATAGGGCGGAAAGGGCGGTTTTTTGAGCACTTGGCTTCCCAGAGCCCCGCGTGCTCCACGCTCATTTTTCCCGCAGGAGCGCAGGCGGGCTCGGGACCGGGACGCGATCGGTCCGGTGGGGGAGCTGACCCAGCACGGCTGGATCGGGCCCTCCCCGCTTTCGTTGAAAGCGCAACAAAACGACCTGCGTGTCTGTCGGTCTCTCTACTGCTCCTTCTCCTGCTCTGTTTACTTTTTCTCCCTGCTCTAGAGCTGCGTGTATTTATAGCTACGCCACAGAAAAGTTTGCGCTAACAATAACGGAGACGCAATTCCCCCCCAAGATTAGGCTTCTCCTTCTCTAGCTTTTCTTTCCCACTAAAGTGAAGTAAAGGCTTGAGTTTTTAATGGAAGTTGTTGCTAGAGTTCCCCCCCTCCTTCTTTGATTTTTCTAAAGTAGCGAAGCGATGCCCGAACTTTTCCTTTCCGTGTTAGGAGCAGAGGTGATTTTTTATAAGCGTGCTACTCAAACGCCTTAGCTATTGCCAGCCGGGAGATCTTTCTTTTTGTTTGGTTTTTAGAATTAGTTTAAAATCACGAGGCTACCGAAGACAAATGCCGATACTCGAACTTCTCCGCGTTTTTATTACGTTAGTTTTTGTTCAGAGCTGCAAACTTTGTTCAGCCGAAACTTTACTGACCTGGAGCTTCGTTGCCCGGAGTCCTCCGCTGGTCGCGACCTGGTATTTTCTCGGCCGCACGGCAGCCGGTGCTGCCTGACTCGGGGTTTTCCATGCCGAAGGCTCTGTCCCACCTTCCCGGTAACCCCGGAGGATTTTCTGGGACGTTTCGTTTAACGCGGAGTGTGTTCGTTTTATGCGGCCCGATATCACCTTCTGTGTCCCCTTTTACTTTACCCTGCCCGCATTGGGGTGCTGTATATCGGTGTTTGTTGTATATCGGTGTTTGTTGTATATCGGCGTTCCTAAGCGGGGCCGGTGCCGGCTCTCGCTGACGACGGCGCGGGCGGCTCCGGCCGCCCCGGGGCTCTGGCGGCGGCAGCCCCGGCTGCCCCGGCCCTACAGACTGTGCCCGCTCGCCTTGTCTTTCTGAAGCAGGTGACGACGCCGGATGTCGAGAAGAAAATAGAGGAATACAAGCGGGAAAACGCGGGCATGTTCAGCTGGGAGATCCGGGACAAGCTGCTGAAGGACGGGGTGTGTGACCGCAACTCGGTGCCGTCAGGTACGGAGCGAGGGGTTCGGAGTGTCCCGGAGGGTCGGGGGCGGCCCGGGGGGGTCAGCGCGGTAAGGGGGCCAGCCCCGTCCCCTCGGGATCGGAGCCCCGGGCCGGAGCGGTGCCCGCGGAGCGGCCGGCGTTAGCACGCGGTGCCTCCCTCCCGGGAGGGTTCCTGCTCTCGGCGGGGTGTTTTCAATTAAATCGCAACTGCATCCCCCTCCCCTCCTCCTCCCGCCGCTTCCCCGCCGTCCCCTCCGGGCTGCTGCCGCAGGAGGGCTCGGAGCTTGCCGGAGAGCCGGAGCTGGGAAGCAGGAGACGGGGAGCAGCTCCCTGTGCCGGCGGGATGGGGCGGGGGGCGCACGGAGCAGGAGCAGTATTTGTGAGGAGTCCGAGGGTCTTTACCACCCGCCGGGCGGGCTCGGGGGAAAGAAAGATTCTCGGGAGCCGCTGTGCCCGTGCCTGACCGGCCGGTGCGGGACGGTGCCCCGTGAAACCCCCGCGGGGACGGGAGTGCGCGGCTGCCTGCCCTGAGTCCCGACTGGCAGTGGCCCAGGGACACAGGCCAGTGGCACTGAGGGGGGACTCGGCCTCCCGGGCTGGCCCGAGGGCCGCGGGGGGCTGCTGGGGACGAGCCGGTCACAGCTCTGCACTCCCCCCCAAGTGAGCTCCATCAGCCGCATCCTGCGGAGCAAGTTTGGGAAAGGCGAGGAAGAGGAGGCTGAGCTGGAAAGAAAAGAGGTGGAGGAAGGCGACAAGAAGGCCAAGCACAGCATTGATGGCATCCTCAGCGAAAGAGGTAAAGTCCTGTTAGCCCCTGCTCTCCGTGGAGCCCTGCGACGGCCCGGTGCCAGTCCCAGGTGCTGGTGGCTGTCACTGAGCCCCTCCTGGGGCCGGCACAGCGGGAGTGTGGGGCGAGTGAGCCCTGCCAGCCTGGCTGCCACCTCCCAGCATATCCCACTCCCCAGCAGAGCGGCCCTGCCGTGTGCAGGGATGCACAGAGGTTGGAACAAAGATGGGAGTCACTGCTAGTCTGGCTTTCAGGGAGCAGGGAGGGCTGGGGCCACCGCAGAGCCCCTCGCCACAGCCGTGCAGGGGCTGCTCTCCCGAGCCAAGCCAAAGGCTGCAGCTGCATGGACGGGGCAGTTGTAGCAAAAGCCTGCGGAGCCTCAAGTCTCTGCAGTCTGAACAGGGCAGGGAGACACAGGTTTTTGTTTTTTCTGCTCTTAAAACTGCTGGGAAGAGCACGTGTTGGTGCTTGGCCCGGGTCTGCGGGGAGGTTGCAGCCTGAAGAAGGCGGAGGTGCAGGGCTGCTGCCGGGGGACAGCTGCTGCTCCCGTCCCGCTGGAGCCGTGCCTGGCTCCCGGCCGGCCGGGCTGCAGGGCAGGCGAGGGCCCGGCCGGGCCGCCTGTGTGTGGAAGTCGCTGCCCAGCACATGCACAGGCACTGGAGAAGGCGAGACAAAAGTACCAAATGAGCTGGTCAAACATTTGTACAACTTTTCCAGCTTTTACAAAGAAGGCCTTCTATACACAATCTACACTTGGAGATGAACTTGGAAAACAAAGAGGGGGGAGTCCATTGAAACTCACACTTTGGCTTTGCACAGACAAAGCTTCAGCTAGCAGCAGCTTGATGTGAACAAAAGAAGGCAACCTTTTTATAATTCAAGGAGAAAAGAAGAGAAAACAGCCCCACAAAAGGCTGAGAAAAGACATTATGGGCTTGCAATGAGGGATGAATTATTCAATGAGCCCCTAATAGCTGATGCTCCACGCAGTTTTATGGACTCTCGAAGGTGGAAAAAAGTAGCTGTTTTTAGAGAGAAAATGTTTATAGCATTTCTAGGCATCAAGGGGTGCTGGTGCTGTGCAAGGACAACAGAAATCCGTTCTTTGACAGTAGGACATGTCCTTGTTTCGTTAGAGCAAACCCCTAAACCCTCCTAAAACTTAGTTTTCAACTGTTATTAAAACTTTCAGGGAAGCCTCATCTTCTGCGTGCTTGTGTTTGCAAGGAGGTGTGTAATACAGACATGCAGAAGATGCTAACAAAATTAGAGATTTTAAGTCCAGAAGGCACAGTTTGATTGCCTGGTTGAGTTTCCCCCATATGATGGGTCCAGAGTTCCCTCCAGCATCTCCTTCAACAGAGGATTTTTTTTTGAAGTGGGATGTGCACCAAGGGAAAAATAGCTAAATTCAGTGCCCTAGTTGTTCAATAACTAGCTTTGCTGCCTTCTTGAATTTCTTGACAGAGATTAGAAACAGAAGATAGTAAGCCTTGATAATATCACTGCTTTATGGAGCAAAGAGTGGTTAATAGAGACAGCAAGAGAAAAAATACTGTTATTAATACAACAATAATTTTTATTATTATAAAAACACTGTTATTAATACTGTTTCTCTTTGAACAGTCTTCCTGTTCTTTGACTGTCTGCCCTTTAAAGTGGGGCTCCTGATTTATTATAAATCAGACTTTGGGTGCATGGCTACCTTCCACCAGCCCAGGGGAGCCCCAAAACTCTTGCAGGAAGGCCACTGGGGCTGGTGATGCCTTGCTGCAAGAGTGGCTCGCTCGTGCCTCCCAGCACAGTCTAGGCAGAGGCTGCGTTCTACTTCCTGCCATACCCTCTCTTTCACTTTCTGTGGATGTGAATGTCTAACTTTTATTTGTTTTGAGTTCAATCAGTAGCAATTTTCCCCTTGATTACACGGGGTAGTGTAGTCCTCTCCTGCCCTAGGCGTGCAGGTTTTTGCCGCGTGAACGTGACCGGACAGTTCCGTGGAAACGGCAGCTTTGGTAATCCCATCTGTTCTGTGACAGTGGCTGGGAAGGCTTGGCAGTGTGAGGGAGAGTGTGCTCTTCCCCACAGCAACGCCTGCTCCCCCTCCCTGACTAGCAAGCTGCTGCTTAATCTCATTACTGGAGTGGCTGGGATGCTGCAGAGTGAGCGTGCTGCTGCTCCAGAAAACATTTGTTGCCGTTCTCGTGCCCTGCATGGAGTGTGATACTACAGCCCCAGCACACCAGTGAGACCATTACAAGAAAAGAACAACCATAAAAGAAGCCCATCACTACTTTCTGTATCTGACCAACAAAAAAAAAGTTCTGCTTCAACTCCCATTGCCCGCCGAGGAGCTTTGATTTCACTCCATCTATAACAACAATCCCGTTCCGTTACTAAAATAACTGGCAGCACTCCTAAGGATTTTGATGCTGCAGGATCATATTTGCCAGCACCCACCAGCTTGGCTACAAGGCTGCTGTGGCAGAGGGTGCCCGCTGGCAGTGCATCTCAGATGCCCTTTCTGACACTCGGGTTGCTTGCGGAATGTCCAGAGGGTATCCGTGTGCTGTGCAGCAAAACCCTCGGGTGCCAGCTCAGCCCTGAGCGCTCTAAGCAACAGAGGGGGAAAAAGCGTGGGGTTTTGTGCAATATGAGGAGTTTTTGTAGCTCTATTCTTGAGGGCTTGAGGTATCCTGGAGCTTGAGTGCCAGGGAAGGCTGTGGGATAGGTCACAAAGTGACTCCTGAGGCTGTTCACCATGGCTTTTCTGCTCGGGAGCACTCATTAGTGCTGGACTTTTGCTGGTGCTGCCTGAAATCCCCTCCTCACCATGGGCCTTTAGGTGGCTCAAGGAGTGGCATTTTTTCCAAGAACAAGGACAAGAGTTGTCATTTTAATGGTAGCAAATTTAAAATTTAGGGAGTATTTACAGCAGAGTGGGATTAGAGAGAATGGAAACACGGTATTTTTAAAAAATGTGTGATAGAAACAGTGAATCACTGGGATCTTTCCCACCGTATATATGGGTGTAGGTAAACTTTTGTATGGTTGGTGTGATTCTGTTTCAGCCTCTCTTCTCGGACACTTACACGTGATTCTCACGCCGTTTACAGATGCCACATGTGCAGCCCTGTTCGTGCTGTATTTTAGTGTTTCTGCCAGTGTCACCCTCAACCCTGATTCTGGGTATATATTTAAAGAAAACTTGATTGTCAGAGTGTGTATCAGGAGGCTGATAGCTCTATAACAGCATATCTCTATTTCTGCACGCATGATATTTTTTTTCTAAAAGGCAAAAGCCATAAATAAAGAACACGAGAAAGTTTTGTGCCTTTATGTGGCACATCAGGGCTTATTTTTAGCGTAACCACTACAGCAGAGGGAGTTGCTTGTACCTTTGGTGGGGGTTATGTGCAGCACGGTTTGCTGACTAACCCGATAACTCCCCCCTTCATGAAATAGCTGTTGTTTTCTGGCAGCAGCCAGCGGCTTTCAGCACTGCAACCGTGGGGCAGAGCTGCTCCCTGGCTGCTGTGAGAGGGCTGGGGAGGGGGCTGGGGCTGGGGCTGAGGCCGGGACCCCCCCTCCTGGCCTCAAAGGGGGCCTCTGTTCCCAGCCAGCGGAATTGGCCCCCGGGCCCTGTCCTGGCGGATCCTCCCCCAGTCATGCGCACCCGTCCAAAAAGGGCCCTACTCATCCCAAGCCTCTACCCTTGGCTCTACTGAGAGCAATTCAGGCTACAGCAGACTAAATTGCCTCCTTTATTTTCTTCTTACTTTCATCTTGGACCAAACCCTTCCCCCTTTCCCTCCCCTTCCTCTTTTCTTTTTTTTTCTGTGTGCCTGAGGCTCACATTAATACAATTTCAGCACCACCCCTATTTTAGTGTGTGTATGTGGGGAGTTTGAGGGGGTAGGAAAAAAAAGGACCTTAGCACAAAAGCCCTGCTCAGCAGCTCCAAAGTTCAAGCTGCTGCTGCCTCTCTAGCTGTGTGATGCTTTTCCTGTTTGTGAGTTTTGGGAAACATTTTTGCTTTGTACTGTAATGGAATTAGAGGACAGATGCTGACTGTAAATGGGACACGCGACTACCAGCCCCTAGCTTAAATATTTAGATGCAATGTTACAATTACTGACTTGATGCAGGAGGCTTTGAAGTGGTGGCACATGATCTAAAGGGTAGCTCGAGCTAGATGGGCTGGCAGATGTTTTGATTAGGGTTGGTCAGTATCATGCAGCCAGTTATTTTTAGATTGCTAAACTAATAAAGACACTTTATTAAGGGAGAAGATTAACATGGAGGCACCAGATATCAGTTTGAGTCATTCATTTCTACATAGCAGACTGTTGGATTAGTGGCTGGAGCATGGGATGAGTCAGATGCTGAGTTAGATTTTGGTTGCAGGGGTTGTCCTGGTTTTGCTCCAGTGTCCTGTCCCAAGGTGCAGTGGTAGGAGGACTTAGGTGCTGTGTGAAAGGCTGTTGTGGGCTGAGAAGCACAGTTTGTTCCCCTGCTCAGTGTTCAGGGTAGAGATTCACTTATTGAGTGAGGTGTGATGGCTGTGGCTGCAGGCAGTTATCTCTCTGAGCCTGAAATTTCGTGCAGTACTTGATATATTTGGTTAGTAGCAGGTCTAAGAAATCAGCTCGTGTCACTTGAACAGTGTCATTTCTTGGGCTCTCAGAGCTGACAAGAAAATAGTACTTAATTAAGAAAAAAACTCCCTAGTGAGTCCAGAATTTGGCTCAAGGGAGCCAGTGCCAACTACATTTTCTGTCTGTCTTTTTCCCCTTCTCTTTCCTCATATCTTAATAGTAAGAGTCCAGGCCTGGGTAGAAAAGCCAGGTATTGCACAGGTGCAAATTAGTGCAGGTGATTCCATGCAAACCCAGCTCAGCTTTGTTTCTTCTGCCTGACCCATCATCACTGTAAGCTCTGGGCCAGGCTTCTGCTTCCAAATAATTATTCTGAAATAATAATAATAATAGTAATAATAACAACTGATGGCCTCAGCAATTAATAATGACCTAGCCGTCAAGTGAGAGTGTGATGTCCCAGCATGCTGAGTATTTTTAGAAAGGTGCTAAATGTTTGACTTTAGGGTGACTTCAAAGTGGAGTTTGCTCTTCTAGAGCTGCCGGGAGCAGCCCATTCCCTCGTGTCTTGAAGTGGGGGATTTTGAGGAGAGTGCTAATTGTCAGACTAACTGCAGGCTAATCGTCTGACAAAAGCACCAGTAATATTTCCAGCTGTGGGAAGAAAGGGTGTTAATCTAGCAGCGACTCTCTGAAGTAATACATGTACACATCATATCCTTGGCTTGAATTCATGATTTTATTAGTGGCTTTGAATGTTTTGCCGTCTTAGGGATGCTTTCTTCAACTTAAGAGTCAGCCCCTGTTCAAGTAGAATTGCTGTGGGCATCCTTTCCAGTTTTTCTAATTGCGTTTATCTAGAACAAAGCTGAATGTTATTTCAGCAAATGTCAGGATTGCTTCACACACAGCAGTCGATTAACTTAAATTTGTACCCAAGTTAGCACCTTATTTGGTTGCTTTGAAAATCTTCATCTGTTAGACTAAAAGGGTGCAGTTCCAGAAAGGCAGAGGCAAGAAAAACCTTTGGTTGACTTCGGTATGGCTAGGACTTCCTCTGAGAATGTGATTTATGTGTTTGGCTTTCCAAATTCTCTATGATTTCAGGATCTGTGATGTCAGTAGGAATTTACCATAACAGACATCAGGCTTTTCTTGGAACTAGCTCTGCAAGGCGCTGAGGATCAGCAGCTCTGGGGAAATGCCCAGGTTGGGGGTGTGAGAGGGGATCACTCTCTCTCCAGCCCTGCAGATGCCGCGGGTGCCGAGGAGTCCCCCTCAAAGGGCCCGTTCCTGTGTGTGAGGCTGCTCCCGGGCTGTGCCCGAATTTGTTCTGTTCTGTCTGTAAAAATACCCACTGCAGGGGGTGTGACTGCAATCCCGAGTGAAACTCTGGCAAAACTCTCGCTGGGGGCAAGGATCTTTGCGGCTCAGTTGACGCAGAGGTAGCAGTGGAATTGGAAGACAGAGAGAGGTTTTAATTAGATAAAAAGCTAATTAGCAATTAATGCTGTAAGTAAAAGCCAATACCGATAAAATTCTCAAAACAAATAATTTCCCGTGTCTGAGTTTGAATAGTGATTCTCTGTTATATCATGCAAATACAACACTTTTATCTAACACTAATTTGGGGAACGTTTAGTTTGGTTTGGTTTTACTTATTGATAAGGGTTGGGACAGGGTTTAGGAGAGGCAAGCCAATAAAGCTGATAGTGATAAATTATCATGAGTCCCCAGAGCTGTGTAATAAAACTGCATTGGGAAATGAAGCAGAACTACAAAGTGCTCTCTGCTTAATTTAAGAAGAAATTGAGTGAAACACAAAGCAATAAATCAGAGCAAGCCAGTCAATGTGATTTTCTCCATTTAAATGTCACTTTAAATCCTATGTAGCAAACATATGTGGCCAGAGAAAGAACAAAATATAGAAATAAAAATGCAGGATACTTGCAAGTGGTCCCTGAACGCTGAGCTTTCTGGCTAATAAAAATGATGTACAATAATGTAATTCACCACAAGACCTTGTTTAGCCTAGTGTGAATGTGGCATTTTACTTTACTTGCCCTGGAGTACTCCTGCCCCATGCTGTTAAACTAATTCAGTTTAAATCACTCTGCCTAGAAAAAAGTGAAGTGTAATGAAATTAAAACTCACTGAGGACACATTAGAGTTAAAGTGTGTCATGTGCTGCGATTATTTAGTTAGGGGAGTTTGATGTAATTGTTGACAGGTCGTTTATTCATCCTAGTAAATAAAGATTCACGAACTATTAAGAATGTGCATATATAACTAGTAAGACAGTAAAAGGCAATTAAGCAGTCAGTTTAATGTCTTATCTTGCTGGTTGCCCTACAGTTGTTTTACAACTAGGAATTAAAATTTGAAAAGAAAGTTTTCAGTGTCCCTGGCCAAATATTGATTAAGTAGTTGTTTGCTGATGCCATTGTGGCACATAAAAAGGCCAGTGGTTCTGCCCCTTGTTGTTCATCTTCCATTGTTGCTGATTCTTAACCTCGGAGATCAAAGGAGGATCATTTCAGTTTATCTGTCTTGGAAAATCCTTCTTTGCTCCTAAACCCGTATGGATTAATGGCCAAATTGTCTTTAATGAGATGTGAAATTTGAATGGAATCCTTATTTTGCATGGTCTGTTGAATGTATACACTGTATGCTCTTACAGTTTTGTGGGTTTTTTTTCTCTAGCATTACTGGATTTGATTTTGTTTTAATCACTTTGATTTTAGTATACAGTGCATTGAAATGTTACTATTGTAGCAGGTAAAATACAATGTACTTAACTGAATTTTACTAAAACTATTTTTATTGCATGTAATCTTTTTGATGAGTGTAGCCTAAAGGGAAAAAAAAAAAGTTGTCTTCGTATACCAAATCACACAGGAGATAAATAGTCCAGGGCTGCCAATAAAAGACAGGGAGCTTGAGAAGCCAGCCCATTCTCCAGACTGGGCTTTCAGAATATAGGGGACACAAACAAGCTGGCAACATTTGTTTGGTCATTTTCTTCAGTTTGGATTTTATGGCCCCTACTTGCCTCAGCTAGAATAGTTGTGCTGTCCCTTCTCCCAAAAAAAGGGAAGTTGGATTGACGAGGCTGCACAGAAAAACAAGCAAGAGCCCTTGAGAACAATCAGTTCCTTGTTGCATGGCAGAAAGCTATATTTATTTCAGAGATAGTAAAATGTATCCCACCACATCCTCAGTAGAAGAGGCCGTGCAGTCTGGATGTGTTTTCTTGTTATTATGATACGAGTTCTCATCTGAACTGTGAGGAATGGGAATGTTAGACCCAGGTCCCACTGCATCCACCAGACACAGAAATTTAGCTTCCCAAACAGTAGTGAGAAGCCTGGTGAAACCAGAAAGCCTCTCCTGGTGTTGCATTAATTTTTAGGTGAGTGGGTGGGTCTCCTCTGCTGTTGTGAAAAACAGCAGAGTAAAGGGTAAGAGAAAATTTTTAAATCATCTTTTTCTCATTCCCTTTCTTAAATACACTCTGCTTACGTTCTGTCTGGTTATTGCTGACTAAAATATCAGTCCATGCATGCTTTGAAAGTACTCAGCTACTTTAGGAGACATTTTGTCCCAGAGTAAGAGCTAACACTCTTTGAAAGCATTTTAGATACAAATTTCCTCAAAATCCATGAACTCAACTTTTTTGTTTCCACAGAAAGCTGTGGTGAGCACAGCAATATCCATGCTACCTTTTGATTTTTTTTTAACAGATATTTGTCTGGTTGTAGACCTTCTGCCAAACATGATCGATGTTTATATCATGCACAAGCCCATATAAGGACCAGTCTTAAGGGTTTTTATATTTATGATATGCCTCATGTTGGATGTCTGCTCTAAAAATGACTATGTAGTAATTTCTTTATCAGATATATTGTCACATAGATCGCTGTGCTTTGAATAGTATGAGGAATAAACTGTCTGTGGCTGACAATTCTGCAAGCAGACAGCTTATTCAGCCCCTGTCAAATCTTATTCACCTTACTTAAATGAGCAGGACTGCTCATGCCAATATAATCAGAGTCTCTTCCACATACTAGCCTGGAAAAGCAATAGCAACCACAGCCCTTTTGGCAAAATTACTCTGCACTTTGTTAAAAATGTAACCCATCTACCCCCTGCGAGGCAGTAGCACCAACCATGCTCAGTGTAACCAAATTGTACATAAAACTGTTTTTCATCTCTGGTTTTAACTGTCCCAGGGAGGATGGAGATGAGTACAGACAGGCTTTATAGAAACCAGGCTAGCAGAGTAGCAGGGAATCTTTCCACAGAAAACCCGTTTTCACTGAAGATGGTGTGGCAGGACTTCCTTTTCATTTTGACCTAAGGGCTGGCTGTTTGATCTGGTGTGAAGTGCTGAAGGGTCAGAGCATGAGGTGGGGGGATCTGTGCCCCAGTAAATACTCTGACACCTACCTACCCAGCCCCTCCTGTCAGGCTGAGTGCTGAGAAAAAACTTGCACAGAACTAGTTGGAAGTCAGGACAGCAAAGAAAGTTCTTTTCAGAAGGAAGATGTTTTAAAAGAAAAAAAAAGGAAGCGGAATATATTCAGCTAAAGAAAATGAGAAGTGAAATACACTGTTTCACAATGAAATCCTGAAAAGTACAGATTTTGAAAAAAAAAAAAATCTCTGGAATTCCATTTATCGAGGGATAAATCAAGTAACTCCACTGCAGATGGTGAACTGATGCTGTTGTGTGAGTGAACACTGAATTAAATTATCAGTATTTACATAGAAGAAGAGATACTTTCAAGCAACTACTAGCTAAGGAGTGATGGTTTAAGTGAGCAGTCACCAAATCTTTATGGTGTAATGTTATAGATGGAGATCTACAAAATTTTTCTGTGGAATTTTAACACATGTGGTGCAGAGAAAGGCATCGTGTGTACCTCCCTTGCTGTGTGTGGTGGCTATTCCCTGTATAGTATATGACTTCACTGTGCTCTTTGTCTGTGGAACTGGAAAATAATAGAAGAAAACATTCAGGAATCTATTTAGAAGATTATACAATAGATGTCACAGTTAGGAAAAAGCCCTGTGGGTTCATCCCTGCTTCAGCACAGTTGATTTGACCTGCTCTCTTTTAAATCAACAGGCTCAAGCAAAAATGCTTGAATATTTGGCAGCTACATAGAAAACCACACAAACCCCTGTTGCTTTAGTACCCACAACTTGTTTTCCAACAAATACAGTGTTGTCTTTTGAAAACCCCTTAAAACTAACTGCTTGTCCACCTCTTCTGAACAGCACTGAGACTGGCATGAGCTGCATGTTGTGTGCACTGGGGCAGGGGCTGAAGCAGCCAAAGCATTGCAGGGGCTCGGGATGCTCACATGTCCTGCTGAAAGTGCAAAATGGCTGCATGCAGCAGACATATTTTCAATCTTTTTGTTATTTCCATCTCTATGTTTTGAAAGTTTCTTGAGACCAAATGGTATTGGCATTTTCATCAGAACAGTCCTGTGCTCTCAGCAGGGCTGTGCAGGTTACTCAGCGTTGAATCTGCATGAAGGTTTAATCACATTCCAGATTTGAGGGAACACCTTCACTTTTTCAGACTTAGCACAACCTTATAGTGCTAAACACCTATTTCTTTGCTGGTAAAGAAGAGACCTGACACAGCCACTAAGTGTAGTTAAAATGCTGCAAGCCGAGCAAATTAAAAAAAGCTGCTTTAGAGAATGGCACTTAATTTTTCTAACATATGATTTAGCAAAAAAAAAAAAAAAAGCAAACACCCCCCCCTCCAGCTCTCTGCTGTAAGGAGCTCTGTAACCAATCTGCTCCATCAGTCCTGGCAGGGTGGGAGGCAGTGCTGCTCCCTCTGATTTCTGGCTCCTCCCTGGCTGAAGGGTATCAGGAGGGGAGGCACACTCTGTCCCCATATACAACATTCCTGTCCTTGGTCCCAGTCGACACAACAAATGGAATTTTTGGAAGGACACCATGTAATTTAAATGGTTGTCAAACCTTATACTATGATGGGTGTAAAGAGGGTTTGTCCCCAGGCTGTAAGAAGTCACTTAGCCAACGAAGAACTTAAATCAGAATTCAATGTTACTGTGCTTCTCCTGTATTGGCAGTCAAAAAGATGGAGTGATGATTGATGACATAAATATTTCTGTTAATCTGACATCAGAAACAGAATTTTTAGCCCTGGAAGACTAAATCAGAGACAGAAATTTAAAGTGAATATTAAAAAATCAAAACTATAGCTAGTATCTGAATCCTGGTAATTATAGTTATAAATAAAACACCCTAGGAAAGTGTTAGGAGAGGGGAAAAAAAGATCCTCCAGGTAATGAAAGTGTAGGGGGGACTCACCTGTTCCTATTCTCAGGTGCTACCATGGAGAAAAGTGACCACTCTATTAAAGAAATAGGCCAGCAGGAGCTGAATGCTTGGCTGCTGGGTGGCACAGGGAGGGCCTGTGGAGCAGTGGGATTCCAGCATGGCAAAGGGGGAGCCCCTTTGGATGCCCTTCTGTGTCCCTCCTGTACCAGCCTCGGGGTTTTTGTGGAGTGCTGTGCCCTTAGGGTGCCTTGGGCCCCTTTTCAGGGCCAGATCCTTTGGCTGAAAGGCCCATTGTGCTCCTCTGAGGCAGCCTGCAGAGTCCTTGCAGCTGAGGGCTGGGTGCAGGGCTGCCTCCCCGCCCAGGTGGGAGCTGGGGCTACCCTGTTCCTGACCAGGCACCTCCTCACTCTGCCCTTTTCTCCTGTGAGGCTTGCAAGTGATTTCTTTATACTTATGGTGAGGTTTAAAGCTTCCACAGGCCCGTTGTGCTCTCGAGGTGCAGACAGGGGGGTCACAGGGGGTGCTGTGTTTTGTAGGTGCTGCTTTGCACTTGGTGACATTCAGCTGTTGGAGAGGAAGCCTCAGGTCCCTGTGATTTGGGCTGAAGGGCTTGCCTCCCCCCTTGCACAGCTGGTGCTGGTTTGCTGCTGTGGAAAAGGGGCTGCCCAGCCCATCTTTCCATAGGCTTTAACTTTCTTCTGAGTGGGCTGTGGTGAGTGTGGTTCTGTGTCTTTGAACTGGGCTAAGGGATCTTTTTTAATGTCCCTTTTGAGTAGGAAGGAGTGATCTTGGTGACTAATGTGTTTATAAGTAAGTGATACCCTTATACAAACAAACAAGAAGAACGTGGTTATGGCAAAATTGGTGCTGGAAGAGTTGGCTTTAGTTTGAGGGGGAACTGGTTGGAGCTGTTGCCATTTGCTCTGTGTTTCTTGCAGTGACTTTCTGCACTGCTTGTGCCTGGAGCCAGCTGAGATAGGACTGCTTGCTCCTCCTTCCCTCTTACTGGTCTCTTCCTCCTCTGTGGTTAAGTTTTCTCTTTGTATCTGTGGTGTTTT
>VZRH01007070.1:1382739-1406047 GCA_013397555.1 Urocynchramus pylzowi | reverse complement strand
GAATTTTTCAACCAATTTTTTTTTTTTTTTTTTGTGTGGGTGTTTTTTTGATTTGGTTTTTTTTTTTTTTTTGGCATCTAACCCCCTGAAAATCAAGTACATGAACATTCACTTACATTGAATTTTATCTTTCGTTTCAGGAAAAGGGTGAAAGACTAAATAGGATTTAGAGCTGAAAACAGGACATGAGAATTTAATTTGTATAAGTGTTGACAGCAGGATTTTAGTTTTTCAAAAGAAAGGGAAAGAGGAGCATTTTGGGTTTTTGTTGTGTTGTGGGCTGACAGTCTTAGACCATTAGTGGAAATCAGGTAATAGTCCTTGTTTTGCATCAGCTGTATAGAGCTTAAAACATATTTGGGAAATGAAAGAATTTGGTTCCTGCTTTCCTGGAACAATTTTAGACTCTTGCAATGTGAATGGAACATTTTTGACCAGGATAATCTCTCTGTAGTCTCATCTCCATAGTGCTTGTTTTTATAAAATAATAAATGTCCTTCGACTTCCCTGCTGGAAAAATTCTAGATAAATTCAGGGTGTTATTTTTACACTATTCTTTCTCCAAATTTGAAACAGTCTCTGTTTGCTGAAGATTGAGATGGGGAAAGTTAAGGACCAGGAGTAATTCTTATTTTGCTGCCACTTTTCATCAGATGTTCATCAGTCATGGAGTGCCACAGGCACTTGTAGAACGAATCTTTAAAGATATCAAAATAGAATACAAACTTGAAAATTGGTCTAACAAGTTTCTGTTACACAAATATTCAGGAGATGTTTGGGCATTTATCTGTTTCTGCCCTTGATTTCATGGGGAGAAGAGCTGAGTAAAGAGCACAGCATCAGCTTCAGTACATGTAGATTCAGCCACTATCTCCTTTTTTTCTGTATATTTATGTAGTTGCTGTCTATCCCTGTTTTGAATTTTAGTAAAATAAAAAAAATTTAATGCCCTTTTATTTTGATGGGTTACAAAGAGTAAACCAACATAATTTGAGATATTGTCTTAATGACTCTTGTGGAACAAGCAATAGTGGACTGAGGAATTACAAATTTGTACTTTGAGGTAGATTTTCCATTAAACTGTAAGGAAATAGTGCTACAGTATAGAATATGTTTTAGATGAGATCCTGGACTTGGCATCAAATCAAAGTCCTTCCTTTGTTGAAGTTCCTTGATTTCCAGGAATATAAGAGATCTCAGCCTGGCTAATGGAACATGTTGTAGTTTGAATAACTGAGAACTCTTTCCTGAGCAAGGGCATATAGAATGTACAGCCAGATATTGGATTATTTATGTTGTAAGGTTTACTTATTTTTCTAATTTTTCTTTGGGGATAATAGTTGTTGTTTATAGAGAATCTCGTTCTATTTAATAATATAAACCAAGTTATGGAATCAGCAATACCGTATTTTGGGGAGAATTGGAAAGATTTCTGGTCCCTTTTAATACAGCTTCTGTAATAATAAGGTGGTAAAGCACACTTCAGTGTGATGTATGTGCCTATTGATATCAGTCTCCTGAATGTATTGTTAAGGAATATTGCAGATTTTGAGGACTGATGCTTAGTAACTTCTGCTTGTTCTATGTGTGTCACATTTTACACACATTCTGCAGATACATATAAACTGTGAGGCTGGGTTTCAGAGCTAGGTCTGGCAAGGCACATTGTGCAGCCAGAAGAAATTCATGTACTTGGTACAAAAGATGAGTTCGTAACTATTTAAGCAAAGCTGTACCTCTTTTTATTAGTAAAAGAATGCAAATGGAGGATTTTATGCATATTAAGAAACATTTCTTTTACTGCTCAGAGGGCTTGCTGTCAGCACCCATTAAAGTCTCCAAATTAAAATAAAAATAAAACAAACAGAGCAACAAACAACCCCCTCCAACCCTCAAATTTCAAACAAAACCAATCCTATGAATATGCTCTGTGTGGTAGATTATTTAGTGAAGTAGGTTATATCCTCAAGACATTCCTCTGGCAGCCCTCCATGTGAACACTGCTAATATCCTTTGAGTTACTTTGTGCTATTGTCTTTCTAAATACTATTTGGAGGTTGTGCTGCTCTGGAGATCTCAGAACTGTTTTTTTCTGCTGGGAAGATACGAGTCCATTGAATGTGAAACTCTGTCAAATCATGACAATTATGGCAACATTTTGTTCTAAAGAAAACAAAAGGAAGAATTCAGGCTACATAAAATCACTCTTTTCAACATTTGGCAGAACTAAATATTTTTGTTTGTTAATTTTAAAATTTTGTTTGTAATTTAAAAAAATTATTATTAGAAAATTAAGATTAAAGACCTGATTATTATTATTATTATTCTGAATGCATTTAAAAACAGTTTTCCTCTGCAGTTTTCTACTGTTGAGAAATATTCAGATTTCTCTTAACCAGAAGGAAAACAAATGCTGAGATACTCAAATTCTTTGGGGACAGTTTCCCAAATTATTATTCTGAATGCATTTAAAAACAGTTTTCCTCTGCAGTTTTCTACTGTTGAGAAATATTCAGATTTCTCTTAACCAGAAGGAAAACAAATGCTGAGATACTCAAATTCTTTGGGGACAGCCTTTAGAGGGCTGACTGAGAAAAACTGTCAGAAACAATCTTTTCACTTTTCTTCGCCCCAGCACTCAGACTCTGGTTTGCACAGGTCACTCAGCCCGTGGGATGTGCAGAGGTTGGCAGCCTCTGGCAGGGTGAAGAGCAGGAGGGATTTTTGTGGTGCTGCTGAGCACAGGGAGAGCAGCACCAGAGCCCAGGGACCTGTGAGCTCTGACTTGCCCAGCTGGGATGGTCCCTCAGAGGAAAAAAGAGGCTGTCACAGCAAACAGTAGGAGTACTCATTTGCACAAGAGCAACATATTTTCCCCACCCATGCAGAGTTAGTATTGAGCAAATTTGGTTTGCACTTAGCTTAGAAAGAAGCGATTTATGCAATAACTGTAATGTTTTTGTTTTTTTTTTGTTTTTTTTTTTTTTTTAGTTTGTTTTGCGGAGTTTTATTAATTTAAGATCGTAGGAGCTGTTGAGGGAAATAGCAGACAACTTAGCAGCAAAGCAGTTAATTATGACTGTGCAGTGGTTTGGAATAGAGACATGAATATTAATTCTTTTAAAGCTGCTTGACATATAAGCTGAGTTTGATTGGGGCTGCTTCTTTCTCTCTCTCCCTTTAGCATTCCTTCATTTTTTCATTCTTTTGTCCAGTTGACACACAGCCTCTCAAAAGTGGTTTTGCAGAAACTGTTGGCATGATTCCTGAACAGTTTTTCCACGGAGTAAATTGCTCCCCCAATGTATAGCCTGACTTTTAATTAAAAGATCTGTCTACACTGTTTCAAGCAGATGAAGAAATATCGGTTGGTGTGAAGGTGTGGGTGCAAAGATGGTCTGGTGCTGGCAGTACTGAGCACCTCTGTGGCTTTTGGATGTTGGGGATAAAAAGGTTTGTGGGGAAAAGGATGTGGAGTTTTTTTGCTTTTGGAAGATTTCTGGGGCTGCCAGAAGTTTTCAGGGAGGCTATATTCAGTGCCTTTGAAATTTAAATACAAGTTGAGAAATGAGTTTTGTTTATTAACTCAAGTTATGGGTACTGCCAGTCTTCTGCAGGGGGGAAAAAAAAGGAAAGAAAGGTGTAACTTTAAGCACACACTGATTTGTTCTTATTACATAACAAAAGTCTATTTCTTTATCATGTTATCATTCAGTTAATAAAAATTAGCTACAATAACAGCATCAACTTAGAAATCCCTCAAAGTCCAGGGGATTTTCTTTCACAATGAACATGAATACTGTTCAGAAATACAAACAGTCAAAGGATAACTTTAGGTCTGAAAGAGAAACCTGGCAAGGGTAATTGAATAAGCCTGGATCTCCTGAATATGTCATGGTGAGTGCAGTCAACATGTCATAATTAGGTTTATTGAGGGCCATTCCAACAATCTGCTTCTATTCTTCCTGCCTTATTGTCCACAGCTAGGCAAATAGCCAGGGGACAAAAGGAATCAAGTGCTGACAAAACATGAAAGAGGAAAAAGATTTAGCTGCTTTTATCAAAGAAACTGAGAAGGACTTTGTGTAAATAAAGTAAGTAACTGGCCATCCTGCATTTAGGCAATGCCGTTTTCATTAGAATTAATTATTGACATATTGGAAGGGTTCCAAGGGAAGGATTTCTACTTCTGACAAGTTTAATTTGTAAATTAAAAACAGTTGGTTAAACATGAGCTGCCATCAACAAAACTTAACTAAAGCCATACATGGTCAAGTCCTAAGCAGGTGAAAAAGAGAATTACTTTGAAAACAAAGTATTCCCCAAAATTATGCAAATTCTTAAAATCTCATAACAAATGTTTTCTATTGAGACCTTCAGCAGATAGCTGTTTGGAAATCTTTGGATCCTGTTTATTTTGCTATTTAAATCCTGTTAGCTTGCACAGTACTTGCTGCTTGCTCTTTATGGTGGTAAGGAAAAGTGACCTCAAGGTTTTGGGATCTGCTGGGGTCTAATAGTGGAAAAAAAAAAGAGTAGGGCTTATGTGAAATGCCTGTGCTTTGGGTAGTAAGTGGAGAAGAGCTTTTCAGGTGGGTTTCTCCTGAAAACTTTCCCTTAACTCTTCAAATGATGGTGATTCAAATGATGGCTTTGTTTGGGCACAGGGACAAATGAAGTGTTCTCTGGATTCACACGTGGTAGCTTGATGAAGAGCATCTCAGCACTGCCATTCTTGTCTGGGAGCTGCTCCTGGAGAATCCTCCCCTTACTGAGGTCAATGTGAGCTTCTTGCTGCCTTGGTGGGAGCAGGATTGGTCCCTCTGGGCTGAGCACAAGACAGATTATATCAGAGCATATGCTTTGGGGCCATACCAGTGGTCTTTTAAGATTAAAGAATTAACATATGGTCACATTTTCATTCTATTGTTCAGCTTTTAATTTTCCTTTAAGAAAATTAGGTTGTGTTGTATGTGTGAAAGCTAGACACTGCTGTTCTGTAACTGTCTGAAGTGTTTGTTTTCTGAAAAGTTTGCCACTGAACATTTCCAGACCAAAACCCTCCAAACCCTTTTGTTAATTTAGTCTTAAGGTTAAGCAGATGTAGTATGAAACTTGTAGGGGAAAAAAAAAATAAACACACATAAATCCCTTTCTTGAGAACATTAATATGTCTTGAAATTAAATAGGAAGACTGAAATTTATGAAATAAAAAATCAGTACAGAAAACTTCATAAAATGTGTCCAAAGTCTTTTGGTGCTTCCTAGGGCTCTGTGCAGTTAGAGCTAGCAGCTTTGAGGGAGCAGCTGTCCTGCAGAGGAGCTGCAATGTTGACTGCACACTGCAGTTTATCTGGGTGCTTTCCCACAGATTGGAGTTTTGCTGGAAATTCAAACTTGTCTTAGAGTTTGCATGTTTTCTAAGATTTGATTTTATTTTTAGCTTCAACAATCTTTTAAGATTTTTTTTTTCCCCTTAAAAAACAAAAACAAAACAAAAAAAACACCCAAAAAGCCAGACTTGGTTTCACTGATCTTCTGTCCAGAAACATCCTGGGCTGTTAAAGACAACCTAAAAGTTTTGATAAAATGTCTGGCAGCAGGTAGGGCTTGGGCAGGAGATGAAGGAGGATGTGTCCATCTGCATCAGGCTCTGCATTAACCACAGGAATGGTGGAACTCTGGGTAGCAAAGAGCAGATTATCTGACTTTTGGGACTGTATTTCCACCCACAGGACATAGATGGTAGGGGAATGCTGTTCTTCAAAGTTTAAGTTGTCTACTTTCTGTCAATTCCCTGAAGATAAGATTAAGTGGTGATTATTAAGCTCTAAAGTGTTTTGGTTTATTTTATCAGTTTATGTATTTAATTTCTCCCTCTCTTTTTTTTCTTTTTTTTTGTTTAGTAACAATAATAAACCCACTGCCAGTATTAAATTACTTTGTATAGGATTTACTACTGAAGTTGCAGATAATAAAAAAAGCTGGATAATCAGACATTCAAGCGTGGTGGTGAAGCTATTTACATGAAAACCAAAACCAGAAATAATATTATAAATGACAAAAAGCAGAGAATAGCTGAATCCACTTATTACAAAACGGTTTTGTGGTGTTTGTCACACAACTTTCAGGAAAATATTGTCCAGGAACATGCATGCCCCAGGCAGTGCTGGAAGGACAGCTAATTGTAGGGGAGCAGGGCTGGTTGTGTGCATGCCCCTGTCCAGCGTGAAGTGGTTTGTCTCTATGAATGGCTCTGTTCTGCTTTGTATCAGCAAAGAACTGATGTAACACAAAACAAATCCATTTGCTTATGTTTCAAATTTTATGGTGGTTCTTGATAATTCAATAACGATAATGACAATAATCAATGGTCCCTTTGCTTCACAAAATGTAGCGATTTATCTGTTTTTATGGTAGTGAATATGTAAGATGGCTTGACTAATATTTTTCTGGTTTGCCCAGCATTAGGCTATTCTAGAACTGCTATTATTGTAACACTATATATGTTTTATGTACTGATAGAGGCTGGAGTGACAGATTGGACAAAATACAGAATAAATTTAATAGGGAAATAATTTTTTCCCCCAATTTAGTGTTGGGGGGTTAATGTATAAGGGTAAAGCAATTTACCAAAATTTGAAAGATGGAAAGCATCTAAGCTATTTGTTTTGTTTTATTGGGTTGATTCTTAACATGTTCCAAATGGAAAGTTTATGTATCCTTGTTGGAGACTTGTGCTATAGCTTTGCATGTGTAATTTATACATTATAGTCAGGAATTATTGTGGCACTTTGCTGTATTTCTAGACTGTGTATAACAAATAAGAGCAGTTTGTATCAAAGATCTCTACAGGTTGTAAGCCCCCCTGTACTGCTAGTCAAGAGAGGACAGTCTGTGTGTTTGGTGCTTGTTTCTATAATGCAATGATTGTGGCAACTGGTGTGTGGTAAATTGGTAAATTGCTTTACCCTTATACATTAACGCCCCCCACACTAAATTGGGGGAAAATTTATTTTCCTATTAAATTTATTCTGTATTGTGTAGATTTGACTCATTAGTTGTGACCTGATGGGGGTCAAAATGCAGGTCTCAGCTCCTGTAATGGCAGTGTAGTGTCTGTCACGGGTGAGATCCCTCGTCCCTCCTGGGGCTGTGCCACCTTGGGAGCCCCTGCTGTCTGTATCTGAGCCTCCCCTTTGCCTTGTGAAGCAAACCAACCTAGTGGCACTTGGCTGGGCCTGCTGCCCTGGCCTCCTGTGAGGCTGTGGCATGGAGGAGGCTGCTGGGTGCGTGGTTCAGTGCTGGCAGCTGGCTGGGCAGCCCCTCAGCCCGTAGCAAGCCCTTGGGAACAGCTTTTCCATCCCTAGCCCTGAGCTCGTGCCATGTGTCAGGCTGCTGCACAACTTGCTGTCCCCACTGTACCTGCAGCCCTGCTCTGAAGTGCACTGCATCTGGGAAACATTGCTGTTCTGTGAGTGGAGGTGGCACAGAAATGATTATTTCTAAACGTACTGTGACGCAGTTTTACTCCCAGTGCCCTTCCGAGGCTGTCATTTCTAGAAGAGGAATTCAAGTGGGGCAGGGTGTTTTATGTTGGCAGCTAACAGTGCAATCTAGTCTAATGTACAGAGCTGCCTGTGAATATATGAAGAAGAGTGAAATTAATATTGTGAAGTATGGAAAATATAGGGAAAATAAATTAGCTAATATTTTTTGAAAAATGTGTTAGAAAATATAACACTCCTGAAACAGAAGAGCATCAGGTGTTAGAGGAGCACTGCAGCCATGGTGTTTAACATTAAATGAAATACAACTCAGAGTTAATCCAGAGTTTTGAGGGTCTTGACTAATGTTAAAACAAAGATTGCAAACCAGGGTAGCTCAAAAAACCCCATCCAAATTTCAGTAGTACCATTAATTTAATGCAGTGCAGTTGAGCAGTTTTCTAGCAGGCTGCTCAACATATGGCTTTGTATTCCGAAAAAAGAGCAATTTAACCACGCTGGTGCTGGCAGTGAAGCCTCCAAGTGTCTTCTGTCCCTCTTCTGCAGCTGAGACCTTTTCTTCTGTTGCATGTTTCTCATTACTGTGCTGCTTCTCTCCACTTCACAAATGCAAGATGCTTTTCCAGAGTTTGTCAGTACTGAGTTTCCAGCTGGATGTTTAAGGTCAAAGTTCTCCACGTTCTGGTGAGTAAGAAAGATTCTGGTCCAGGACTGGAGTGATGAACACTCTTGCTAAGCAAGGCAGGGGTAGGGTAGCAGTGGAGGAGTAAAAAAAAGAAATCCCAGGAAGTGTTGGTGAGGGAAAGTCTTGTGACAGGTTGCACAAGAATTAAGCTTGAGTGGATGCAATATTAATGAAAAACCTGTTTGAAGAAGTGGGGCTAAAAATGTAGTCTGTGTTTTTCCAGGTTGTTTGTACTCCTACAACCCTCTTAGTTATGGGAGATAGCAGCACAATTCCTGGTGTGAATGCACTCATAAGTCACTTTTACACTGTTATGAGTATAGCTAATCCTCTTTCATGGGGGAGTAATTCTTCTGCGAGGAAACAACCTTGTATTTGTTAAGTAAATTATTTCTGTGTAAAGAGAAGTCTGAGTCTATAAATAATAAGTTAGAATTTATAAAGAGGACAGCTGGGAACTTCTTGTTTCTGTGTACTTGCATTATGGCTGTAATTATATTACATTATATTTTATGTTGAAGCTTCTAATTTTAATTTTATATTCTTGCTATTTTAAAGAGAAAATAGAAGACTTCATAGGCAGAATTAAGAAGTTCCGTAAGTTTTCCTAGTGCAGCTTCCTAAGTCTCAAATAATCAAAACTATCAAATCAACCTGACAAAATCCCCAAGTATTGTAATTTAAAACAAAATATTTGAGACCTTTAGGCAATTAAGAAAGTTGAACGGCTACAAATTTTAACACAGTACTGAATTAATTAGGAAAATGTAAATCAATAATAATTTAAGTAAAGTCTTTTTTATTCCCTAGGCACTAAAATGCAAACTACTGATTGTGCTTTGTCTAAGAAAAAAATAAGCAAAGTTAACTTGCTGATTCCTTTTCTTTATAACCCTGGAAAGAACCATATTAAAACTATTTGTTTCTTTGGTCTGAGTTTAAGGGTGAAAGTTTAAACCCCAAAGTGTTTTTTTTCTGGAGAGTAAGGGAAACAAGCAGAGGCTGAGCTGGACCCCAGCATTTTGCCAAGCGTTAAGGCCTTATGAACACAATGGGATGTTGATGCTTTTTTAACACATTCAGCCATATTAACTTATTTTCTGTTGTGGGGATGTTTGCGTTGTTTTTTATTTGTTTACTCTTGTTTGTTTGAACTAATCACCACTTAAGTAAAAGCCTCACTGCCTGCCCTGCCTCCTCTTCACCCAGCATTTAGCCATGGTGACCAGTCAGGCATAAAAACGTGCTTATCTGCAAATGAATGGCAGCTCTTTGCTTCATTAAAGCCTCTTTCTCTTCTGGCACTCGCATTGTGACCCTTTGATATTAATTCAAAGGGCAATTAAAGAATGCGGCCCATCTTTGAAGTAGAGCATTCAGGGCAAGGAATGGGATGAACCTGGGACTCTGATGGACTGTGCACATTCAACAGGCCTTTTCAAGGCAGTTTGAAGTGACTCAAAGAAAATGGGCAGGAGAAGGTCAAAGAGAAAAAAGGGGCTAAAGAAACAGTCTGTATTTGTTCGAAGTATTAGCCAAGCAAACTGCAAATAGCAACAAAATGAAACAGTTAATAGAGCAGCCAGACAGAGGCATGTCAATCACTTAACTTGAACAGCATTGGGCTAACCAAGGCTTCAGTCCACTGTGTTACCTAATTATCTTGGGAAAGCCAGTAGCTGGAAGTAATAGTATTGTATTTCTTTCTGCTTACTGCTCAGAAAAGGTGATAAATACTCACAGCTTCATAATTATTCAACATATATACATAAAGAGTGGTGGGTTGGTGGATTGTAGGCAAGCTGCTAGTAGAAAACCAACAAAAAACCCTTCTCGATTAACCTGAGATGCAGAATGTGAGCATTAGCATGTTTAAAAATCGTGTAAGGGTTTGCTTATGGAGCGAGCTAAGTCACGCATGGTTTCCTCTGGAACAAACCTTAAAGACAAACACATTTACAAACCTTGGAGCGTCGGTTTCCATCTTTCCTCCAAATATAGTTTTAAACCACACATAATGTTAAGGGTCAGACTTTAAACCACAATAAACAATGAGATTAAGAGCCAAGACTGCAACTCTCCTAACTTAGCATATGCTGTTTTACCTAAGCGATGTAGCACACATGGTATGAGATTCCTGCCTTATTTTGCCCTAACAGGGTAAATTAAGGACAAAGTTTCACATTTGCCTCACAATTTTTTTTGGTATTGTTGGTTAAATTTTCCCCATGGGGCTTGATTTTCCACTGGCCTGAATTTGCACATGAAAAGTATTTTATTTTATTTGCCCAAATGGATGTACCCATAAACAGGCATATTTTAAAGTCCGGGCCTAAGAAGAGATTCCTGAACTTATCTTCATAGTTGCATTAAATTGTCAAATTATTGAAATGAGGAAATAATAATGAATTTGCAATGTGAGAAAGTGCTCTGGCCTTGGTCCAGATGATGCAGAAGATTGTAGAATAAGTAATGAGAAGTGCGTGGCAAGAAGCATCTTGAAATATGTGAAGTTTTGCAACATTACCGAGTTACTTGCATCTTGGAGGTGCTTTTTTGGTCTTGATATTTTTTATCTTTCCTTTTTTTTCCTGTCTGTTTTTAATGTGAATGGGTTTTAATTGGAAATAGTGGCTGTTGCCTTGTACTGGTTAAATCTACTGCACAGGTTTGCATCAGTTTGCGGGTGCTGCTGTGACCACCTTTGTGTAAATGTAGCTTCAGTTTCCAGCATGATCCTGTTTGGTGGGATCCCACTTGTGTTAGCAAGCCCTAAGCTGTGTAGCAAGATTGGGTGGTACACTTGGTTTAACATGGTAAAGAATTTGTAGCAAAAAATGCTCCACACACATGAAATGGACAATATACAATATGACTTAACGCATGTTAAAAAAATACTCCATCAACAGCTGGTAATGGTTTACTGTGGAGGAGAAGGAAGAAATAATTTTTTGTTGCTGTTGTTGAGAAAACAAAAGCATTGGCACAGTCAAAAAAATCACTTTTGTTGAGATCTTGCATGCTAAATTTTAACCAGAGGGACTATTTTTTTTTTTTTCCTGGCTACATTGCACCCTCCTTTGAACTTCAGTCTAACAAATAATCTAAAAGGCTATTCAGTGCGGTTGTGCTTGTATGAAGGGTTTTGCCATCACACAAGAAGAAATATCATCTTTTCTTTTATAGTGGCCACTGTATTTTCTTTTTTAGGAGCAGAAAAAAGAGGAATTATTGTACATGTTAGGCATAGCACTGTTTTGAAGTTACATAGTAATAGAAAAAATGGCACTGTGTGAACACTTCACTGTCTAAGAATTCCAGCTGGAATAACTGTACCGAACCAATGGCCGTTGTTTTGTATGGGTCCCTCCTGATGTCCATAGGGTTTTGTCTGTAGTCTGTTGGAGTCAGAGCCATGAATTAAATTAGTTTGGTTGGAAAAGGTTCTCATCTTACAGGAGGGATAAGGCTTTATAAGGAACCCTCTGAATATATCAAGAGTGACAAAGTATCATTTCATCAGCTGAACATAGAGAGGATTTCTACAAGGAGCATAGAGTCTGAGCTGGTGCAAGCTGCCTTGCCTGTATCTCCAGCTGGACTTGGACCAGGATCTGTGGCAGTGGGAGTCCTGTTTGGTGTAGTTGGCTAGTGGGCTGTTTTCATCATCTCTCTCCTTTGATTTTTATCTGTTTCCAGTATTAGCTAAACTCCTTTCTTCTGCTGCAAATGGAAATTGCACTGCTGTCACTCCCTGGGGTAGCTGTATTTGCCCAGAGCAAGGAAGGTCAGTGCATGTCCCAGAGGGGTGCTTCCCTTTCCTGTTGGATAGCATACCACTTCAATGGGCTCTGCCAAGATAAAATTGGGAGAGTAGGATTGCAAAAGCAAGCAATGGTCTTCATGTTATGACAAGAGCAAAAGAAGGATGGCTGGATGGAGTCAGCTGAGTTGACAAAGGAAAACAGAAAGCACTGAAGTCCCATGACATGTGTTATCTATTATCTGAACATACAGCAAACCACTTGGGGTTTGAACACCCTATTCTGTGGAAACTTGGAGAGTTGGGATATCTGCCAAGTCTCATTTGCATGAGTTTTGGAGAGCTCTGTTTCCTCTTTAGCTTTTGGTTTCAAACCAAGTGAGCCCTGGCTGCAACATGCATTGGTGGGTCAGGTGCTGCAGCCAGAGCCTTGCTTGGAACAGGTTTTCTTTCTTTGTTGCAGTTGTCTCTACTCATGGTTTTGTCCTACAGAAATCTATCCAGTTGCCTGATCCAAGGGAGCCAACAAGGCCCAAACCCTGAAAAGACTACTCCAAATCCCACATTGTTTGGGGTATGTTTTCTTTTGGAAAGAGGAAAGAGCATTTTAGATCTTCTCAGACATGCATAAGAATTTAATAAAAACCCCAATCCTTGATTTTTGCTGCTTGCCTGGTAGAGTTTCCTAGATGCTGTGTGTGTGACTGAGTCCCCTCTGTCCATGAGACAAGTGTGCTTTGAGGCTGCCCTGAGCAGCCTGGTGTCAGCCAGGGGATCTAAGATGTGGTGTGTACTTGGGAGGCACCCCTCAGTGGGTAGAGGGATGCTTGAAAGCACAAAATTTCTTATCTGGCTATTCCTCTACCCAACTAAACTGAAGTCTAGTTTAGCTGCGTGGCAAGAGGTAGAACCTGAGCATCTTTTCCATTAAACTGGAGCCTGTTGTTCCTTGTTGGTGCAAGTGCCTGATGCGTCCATCACCTTTGATTTTTTCAGTGAGTGTTGGTTTGTGCTATGTGGATTTAGCTTTATAAATGCAAAACTTAATTTTAAGATGCTTTTCTCTCAGAGCTTTTGGGAAATATTTTTGCCTAGCAAGAAAGCAGAGCCAGCTCTTAGAATGTGAGGCTGTAGTGCTTTTTCTGAACAAAAATAACAGGTAGTCTCTTTGCTTGTCTAAAACCCCTCATTTGCTGTGTCCCAGGGCTTCTCCTGGAGACTGGAGGCCTTTTATTTGCTGGTGTTCCTTCCCAGATGCTGATTGCTGTAGTGCTGTGTGTACAGCGAACACTCGATACATCATCTAAGCACTGGAAAGCGTTCATTCCCTTTGTGCAGTCTCTCAGGCCTGATGTAAAACAGGCAGAAGTGCAGCAATTCCTGCCATAATGTAACATGATTCCAGGAATTAGAAATTTCCAACTCTGAATGTACCAGGAAGCGGCAGCACGCCCTGTGCCGGCGGGGATGGGCTGGCGGTGGGCTCCTCACCCTCTCCTTTGGGTGCACAGAACACAGGGCTCGGAGGGGAGGAATAGATGTCAATGTGAATGGATCTGGGTTTTTTTACTGTAGACTCTGAAAGTTCTTCCAAGAATTAAGTCTAAAAACACCAAGTGTTAGCTAGGAAGTGGTTCTGAGTGCCCCAGCCGAAAGGCTGGATCCTGCTGACGTGGGAATCTATGGAAGTTTTGCCTTTGGCTTTTATGGCTGTGGGACTGCATCTGAAAAATTCTGTAAAGTGATCTGAGAAAAGTTGTGTAGCTGCAGAAATACACAGACAAACCTGAAAAGCACGAAAGCAGTCTTTTAAGAATATATTATCATTCATGGGGAGGTTTTTGTAATGTCAAAGTGCTTGAGTGTTACTGGGAGTTTTACAAAGCTTGGAAACAAAAGATTAAACTCTAAAGGAGTATCTTTAGGTTTGTTTTTTTTAAAATCTGGAAACACACTAAATGAAGAAAACTTCAATTGTACTCAAATTCAAATAACAAGTTAAAAAGAGGCAAGAAATGCTTAATAAAACATGTCTAAAATTAATTATTACTAGAAAATAAGTTTTTTCCACTTGAAAACAATTGACAGGGTTTAGGAATCAAGTCTGGGGTCAAAGGGTCTTGATGGCCAAGTCAAAGGGCACCCAGAGATGTATATTAATGCGTGTCAGCTTCTAGATCCTAGAGTCAAGCAGAAGTTCATAAAAGAAACAAGGCATCTTAAGAAGAAGTGTTATTAGCAAACATCAGGTCAAAGTTTATCTTTGGGTCAGTGTGTACGGGAGGGTCATCCATTCATGCTCCTAACACAGGCGTTATCCTTAAAGCCGCCTTGGCGCAAGGTGTCAAGGGAAAATAGAAAAACTGTGAAAACTTGGTGGTTTATCAGAACACTTTGCAAGACTAAGATTTAAATTGAGCATCCTTAATGGAGCAAAGGAAAATAGGAATTTTATTTCAATTACTCTTGGTAGTGTCTTTTGTTCAATTCCTTTTCAAAATCCAAAGATAAAATTTATTTTTGTGTGGACATGCAGGATTCTCAGCAATGTCTTTGCACTCTTGCCTGAGTCAGAGTTGATGCTATAGGGGACAGACACGTCTTTCTTTTGAAAGGACCAGTATAGCCAATGTCAGACCCTTTGATGTGGAGGTATTGTAAATCTTTACACGTGATCCTTCCTGGAAGCCATGGATTTCCTGAGAAGCGTGTTGACCAGTTCATCCCATTTACAACGCTGCTTCTGCAGCTCTGCTTTCTCCTCTTCCCACCGCCTTGGGTGTGGGAACCCTGGCGCCCAGGGCAGCCGTGGCCGGGGGCGCTCCGCCACTCAGACCTGGAGGAATGCTCCTGCTGTGCCGGAGCACACAAAGGCTGCCTACTTGCTTTGACAAGCCCATGCTGCAGAAAATCCTTGCAATCTTTTGTGCTTCGTGGTGTTGACTTATTTTAGTTCCACGCTAAGATGCTCCCCATTGAAACAAGCCAAAAAAAAAAAAAAAAAAAAAAAAATGGAATACGGTTCTTTTAAAAACTGTTATTCTGATGCCTTTAGGAGGCACTTTGCCTGACTTTCTAAAGAGATGCATTTGAACGGTGCAACTTTGCTTATGCTTTGGAGGGGAAGAGAATGGCATAGTTGTAGGAATAATAAATATGACTGGTCACTAAAGCCCATTATGTTTGCATTGAATGGCGATTAAAATATAATGTGCAATGATAACTGAGTATTTCTGGGAACCAGTGTGACAAGAGGTGACAGAAGAGAGATTATCTGTTGGACTTTCATTTGTATAGAGTGAATATTGTAGACCTGAATTGTGCATTTAGTACACATGTTGTGCACTGGAAAGTCCTGAGCTCCAGAGACATCAGCATAATGGAAAGCCTCAGCATGCTCGGGAAAACAGTCATGTGTTTGCTGCTCTTCAGGGCAGTTATAACAGAAGAGTCCCAGCCTCTTAATTAAGTTTTTAAGTAAATCTTTCTGAATTTTGTGTTGGTAAAATGAGAAAAGTCTTAAGAAAAAGCCTTGAGCTGTAACAGTCAAGCTTTGATGTTTTTTAGACAAAATGCTTTTCCTGTTGGACCCTGTCAGTCGGAAAAAACTGACTTTTTTTGGGAGCACGTCATATTTGCTAGGAGAAATTTTCTGACTCCAGAGGGAATTCCTGCTTGGTAGTAAGTGTCTGTCCTGTCTGCTGTGAGCAGGGCATGTCCCTGCACTAGGAAGGGAATGTGTTTCCCTGGCACTGGGGTGAAAGCTGTAACCAGACCTCTCTAGCTACCCTCTGTTGGATATTTGGAGTGTGGGAGAGTCAAACTCAGATGCTTGGGGCTTATTTTGGGGTGTGTGTTGGGTTTTTGTTTGGTTGGTTTTTGATCTGTCTTTTTTCAAGCACTCATTGGACCTTCTGAAGAGTGGAAATAGAGAAGGAGCTACTGGTCTCATAGACTGTTCAGTTGGTCTCCACTCTAAAGCATCCTGAGTGAGTGCCATGACCACATGCTTCTCCCCCTAGAAGACAAATGATTCCTTCTCTCTTTCCATTTTTCACAAAAGACTTAAACTAGATTTTGGGTTTTTTTTCCACTAGCATAGAATTGGGAAGGCGGGGGAGAAAGCTTGGAAGGAGAAATGTGAAATGAAGAGAAGGGCAAATATTCCCTTTCTCACCAAGTTGCAACCATGGTCTGAAAGCATGAAATAACATCAATTGGAAACATACCCAAAAGGCAGAGCAGCTGAACCTTTGCTGCTATAATCTGTCATGGCTCCACCGAAGTTAATTTGAAAGTCTGCCTGTTCCTAAATAGGTGCAAAGGCCTTCCAGTGAATTGTGTGTTACCACAGGAAATCATATTAAAGGGAACGGCATTTTGGGAGTCAGTAAGTCGTCACTTCTAATGGTAGCTGCATTCAGTTTGATGTAAGCTCTCAGGAAATTTGTAGGGTTGACTTTAACTTTGTGAGAATATCTTTTCTGCTAAACTGAGAGTTGAAACTCTGTAAAATACTTTGTGCTAGACCCTGGTCCTGACAGAGTTCTGCTAAAAAATGTGAGCTGTGTCATGGGTACAGACTCCTGAAACCATGTTGTACGTGCGGCGCAGAATTCAGAAAGCCAAAGGTTTGTTCAGTGTCTTTGTGAACTCCAAGGCTAAGGAGGACTGTGGGAATCTTGCTTCCTTCAGTGGCTCAGCAGGATCAAATTTACTTCTAATTCTTTCTCCCTAATTCTGGTTGCAAAAAGTAACCAAGTAACTTGAGCTTATCAGACAAAATTAGGAGTTTATCATGTTCCTAATGAAGCTTATGGCAGCCTTAGTTTACTACAAGATGGTGCCCACTAAAATAATAAACAATTACTTTAAAAGAGGAAAACAACTGAATGCCAATTAAGACAAGCATCAGAATGACAATGTTCCATTTTCCCACTGTACAGAGAATGATTTGTGGCCAAGGGATTACTTTTGAAATTGTTTTGAATTCTGCCCTTTAATTTATTAAATGAATCCTTCTTAGGAACTTGATTACTAATTCACTTTAATTTAGAAAAGCCCCACTGTCTTTGGATGTAGGCAGAGCCCTCAGGGGTCTATAAAACTGTCAATAGGGCTGTTAATTTGGCTTTTCTTTTTTTCTTATGGCTTAAAGCTTAATTGTGAGAGCTGGGAAGATGCCACGGTTTTGGTTTGCAGGGACTCAGTGTCTCATGGGTTTCAGATCCCATCAGAAGTCATAGGAACCCTCCTGTTGCTGCTGACATGCCAAGCTAGAAAAGCTGCAAAAATCTGGGGTTTGCTGAAAGCGAGTCCCACCTGGTTTTCGTGCTGGAATCGGAGATGGACAAGAACCAAGTCACTCAGTCTAAATGTCCCTCAGCTTTGGGTGGGTCTGGATCCTGATCAGGATCTGAACTTTTTGTGCCTTAGGCTTGTCTCTAATTGAATCCATGCAAAACCAGACATTTCACATGACTTTGATGCAAAACCATAAATAGGCCCACTTTTTGTTCAAAACGAAGTCCAGGTTTGCTTAGAAAGATCACAAACCTCCTACTGAACCTTGATGGTCCCAGATTAAAATGAAAATTGAAGTCTCCAATGCAATAACATTCCTGGAGGCAAAGATGCTTGATATTTGTCTTTCTAGTTAAATGTGTTACTGTTCAGAGGCAGGCAATGATGTCCCACTTGCTGCAAGTTGGACAGAAGATGGTCTAGACCCTTCCTTACACAGACCCTGGTTGTAATTAGGTTTCTTGGGTTAGATCCCAATCAAAAAAATCTTAATGGCACTTCTAGTGGTTTTGTGTCTTATATAGAACAGTATAGGAATAATTCCAAGTGATATGGGATTAAAAATGCAAAACAAAGCATGGAAGCTTGGATGAGATTTTGTTTGGATTGAAACACTTCTTGCAAACTCTTTTCCTGAGCAGTCAGACTGGAAAAAACCCCAAAACTCTGGATGTTTGAATTTTGCAAAATAGTTTTCGAGTTGAAGGTGACTTTCAAAAAGTGCAAGGATTTTGGCAATACAAATTCTGGTACCTGAGCAGAACAGCATGACTGTTATTTAATTTGAATGACAAATGCAGGCTCTTCTTTGAAGATCCCAATCTGAGCATTCACTGTGAAATTATCCACTGCACATCTTGGCTAATCCATTTATATGAGATCATGTATGTTAGAATTAAGTGGATGTTCATCCGAACACAGCCTGGGTCAAAGTTTGTTTGTAAAATATTGTTTGCAACTGCCCTTAGACCGTGATTTGGAAAGTCTGATTGGAGTGTCTGAATAGGTAATAGTCACTGAAAGCACCAGAAATGTTTCCAGGCCATCTGTCACTCAGCCACTTGTTGTTATTTGTATTTCTATGGTAAACAGGAGCCCTGCTCATGGACTGCCACTGTGCTGGGAGCTGTACCAACACAGATCTTGGGATTTCTCTGTGAAAAGGACCTAATGATGTAAGCACATGAAGGTGCACAGACATGTTTAGACTTTTACCTAGAGATGGAGGCTATTGAGCTCTATGATGAGCGTTGGTTTCAGCTCCCTGGTACCCAGAAACTGCAGCAGATGATGGCAAGCTGTCACAGTAGCAAAGCCCCTCTAGAATTCCTGTCTCATTTGATGTCTATTGAGACAACAAATGTTCTAGGCTTCTGCTGTGAGCCCAAAGGCACATTTATATGCTACCAGGCACAGAGGAACACTGATTACTTGGCTAACAGTAGACAAAGGCAAAAAGTCCACTACCCTCACAGTGTAGCCCTCTTGTGTTTGTTTCTGTGGTTTGTGATCCCCTTGGGCAGGATTAAACCTGGGACCCTGGATCTCCCTGTCCTGCTTGTCTAACAATAGAAAGGAAGCCACTTAGAAAAGCTGCCAAGAGCTGGTTTCTCCGTTGATCCCGGTTTTCCTTTGCGGACACAGGAGGCTGGCTGGCAGCGTGCAGCTTTTATTCTTTTCTGTCTCTCTGCTATTGTGCAGAGTTCACTCTGGCAGCCTCCCCCTGGATGCATCTGGGGCATCTGTCAGGCCCCTCCGTCGGGCTCTGTCCGGCTGGGTTGCAGGCCAAGTTTTGACTTCCTAATCTGTATTAACCACTTTGATGTGGCTCTCAGCAGGGTTTGACCTAAAGCAGGCAGAGAATCACATCTCACAATCCATAGGGTATGAATTGAAGAAAAAAATTAGCATTTTAAAAATTTGCTGTCAAATAAAAAGAAAGAGCGTGATTTTTGCTGAAATTCAGTTGAGTTTGAATGCTTGTCTTTTCTAAGCTCCCTAGGAAAGCCCAGCAAAATATGTGCTGCTTGTTTCTATAGGCAGGGAAGGCAGGCTGTGTGTTAGTGGTTGGTGTTCTTCCAGTATCCGTTATGGAGGTATTTCTCTTTCAGCCTGGATTTACAAGATGACATACTCAAACTTCCATTTTAGGACCTGTTATGTTGTCATATGGTGGCAGGAAAATACCAAGCACTCTGGAGAGTCTGCTTTCAAGAAGCCCTCTTGGTTTTGAATGTGGTATAATATGATGTTTTCAGGAGAAATTAAGAAATAAGGAGGACTACTTTTATTCCCACCTAAGAAAGCTCTCTTCTTGCATATTTTGTGATGAAGCTCTTAGGACTCTGACTTGTGATGTTCCTGGGTACCCAGCAGTGCACGTAGGAGTGTTTGCAGGCTGTGGTGCTCTTAGCTGAGTACAAGTGGAAGCAAAAAAGAACTCTGCTGAGAGGTGCCAGAGCACTGGAAGGCAAGATGAAGCAGGAGCCACGATTTTTACAGCTGACATAAAGCTTCTCCCAGACCTCCTTCTGCTTCCTGCTGCAATATTGAGGACCTCTGGGGAAACAGAGAAAACCTTTAAATAGATGCTATCAATTAACCCTACAGCCTAACAATTTAAGATAGCTGATTTTACATACATGAAAGACCGTAACTAAGAAAGTAGGCATTTTAACTTTTCTGGATTCATCTGTTTGCATTTTGGCAATTTTCCCCCCTAATTTTAAACATTGCAAATCTGATTTGGGGCCACTTTCACTGTTATCTTTGAGAATTTGCCCTATTTCTAGAGGGTAAAACTATCAGTTTTAATGAAACCATTGATTTTCAGTGTATGGGAGATCATCTAAAAGGGAGCTCCTCTTCATGCTCCAAAAAAACCCACAGAAGCTTTCATTGGGTTCCCCGTTTGGGTAAAAGGAACTAAAATAAAAACCTTGTGTTTTCTGAGTGTGGACATTCCTGATGCCTGAGGGTGGGTGAGAGCTACATCTGAGTCTAGAGGCTGGATCCAAAGACCACTGACACAATGTGACTTGCATTTAATACTGGGAACGTAGAGCTAGATTCTTCAGAATCTCTTTCTTTGGGAATGGAAAGGAGCAAATGAGTTATATGTGTGGTTTTGTACTTTGTATATAATTTACATACTCTCTGTTTAGACAATCATGTCATTTTAAGTCATTGAAATTCTGGATGCTTATGTTGTAGGGTCACTGTGGGAGTGGAAAAAAAGGAAATGAGTGAAAATATATTTTGTAATGTTAGTGTCCAAGCAAAGCCTACAGGACTCATCAACAGGCATCCTGCCACTTCTGCTATATGTGTACGGTGAATAGTTGAGAGAAGCCAGTATGTTTATTGCATTAAATTTGGTGCAGAGTTACTTTTCCAGTTTTTGGGACTGCTAATAATTCAGAGAGACAGTTATAAATTGGTTAATATATGTAGAGGTTTCAAAGCTGGTGATATTAAGTATGTATATATTTAATAAAATAGTTTTTGACATCTCTACCTTTAGGCATTCACCAGCAACCATCCTTCCTGCAGGTTTTCAAGAACATTTATCAGCATCTGTCAACAAGCGGTAAATGAGAGCAAATGTAAGGGAATTACATATGTCTGTGATGTAGAGAATGGATCCAGAGTGACTCCCAGCTGGCACATTTTCCATGCTGTAAAGGTGCTGTGGGGCTGGCTGCAGCCCAGCACAGCCCATCACTCCCTTTCACTGACTGCTCTGAGGTCAGCTGGTGCAGGGCTTTGTTCTGTTTTTTTATTGGACTGAAAAATTGTGAGTTTTCTTTGGAAATGAAGCTCCCCCTGTTTCTTTGGACTAGATAGCAAGCTGTATACCTTGCTTCATTGTCAGCAAGCTGGGGTCCATGTCCTCAGAGCACTGTGTGTGCTTTATTTTCTCATGTTTGTTTAGCATCTGTACTATGGCAGTGCTCTGGTCAGGTGACATCTGTGAGCTCCAATAGCTTTTGTGAGGTTGGTAGAAGACAGTCCCCAGGACATGTAATTAAAGGATGATGCCAGGAGCTCATGGGCGTGCAAGCCTCACAGGGTGAGGAACAAGGAGCATCTGCAGGTGACCAGTTCTTGGATGGACTCAAGGTAATTACTGTAACAGCATCACAGGCACTGCAATGAATGAAAGAGCATTGTGTGCTTCGGGGAGTCTTGGGCACAGAGTCCTGCACCCCCCCCGTGCTGGCACCCAAGGCAGGGCTGGAATGAGAAACCCCACAGGAATTAACACAAAGAGGTACTGAGCACCCTGCTGCTATCCCGTTGTAGGGTCCTTTTATCCCAAACACTGCAACAACCATAAAAGCAGGGGCTGTCTTTGGCCAGTGGGACTGGAGGGCTCAGTACCCAGTAGGACCAGGTTTCATGACAGAAGATGATGGATTTTGAGGTCAGCACCCCAATTCTTATGTAGTTGTGATGGAAGTGACCTGGAGTTACTAACAGCTTTGGCTGGAAAAGAAGTATTTGGCAGGAGTCGGTAGTGTCTTCGAAAATCAATCATAGGAAAAATATTTGATAAAAAAGAAAAGCTATTTTTATTGACTGAAATCTGGAAAGCGGAGGAAAAAAAGTCAGTAGTTTTAGTTTTCTTTTACAGAAATCTCCTGCAAAGTTAAGTAATTTCTAGAGGAAATGGAGTTGTATTCAATGACAAAATCCAATATTCTATTTAAGGAAAAAAAAAAAAAAGTCTGGAAATATTTTGGCCATTCCTAGTCCTGAAAGTGATAAACAGAGATGGTCATAATACTCAGTGTACCTCTGTAGTTGGTAAAAGTGGCTTGAGGGCTGGTCTGGCTGCAGCTGTGGGTTTAAGAAAAGATTATAAACTTGATTTCCCACTGAGATTTTGAGGATGGTAATCATGACATGGAGATGAAGCTATCTACAACAGTCAGCTCTGCTAGTGTTTTTTTGGAATCAAGAATGTTATTACTTTAGGTGCTAAAACTAGTTGAGACAAATAGGAAGTTTATTAAAACATTCTTTTTTTTTTTTTCTTTAGCCATCTGTACAGTTTCTGTTTTCTTCAAAAATGTTTTAGCACTACTACCAGTGGAATCAGTGAAGAAATGCAGAGCTGATGTTGAGAAATGCTTGTAAGCCTTTTCTATCTTGGTGTGCTCAGTAGTTTGATCAACTCGTATAACTTTAGGAATTCTGTTTGCATGGTGTTGTTGCAAAGGATTGAGACAAATATAATTTATAGGGTTTTTTTCTTCTGAAAAATCTACACTGCCTTACACAATTGAGATTGCTGACAACTCAATTATTTGCAGTGCTTTAACTCACTAATACAGTCTCATTATTTATCCAGAGACTCCTTCATTTGCTTTATTTAATTTCTCAGCTGACAAATTCCATCTCCCAGGATACTCATAATTTTCAGTCTTAATTGGTTATCAATCAGCTCTTCCATCAGTTGATACTGTCTTGAAGACAGTGATGCCAATCCTTTCTTAATATGTTCTGGGATTTCTGCAAGAGAGATCTCACTTCCTCCTAAGTCTTACGTTAAAATATCACCTAAAATTCCTAAAGTTTCTTGGGATAAAACCTCATTTGGATTTGTGTATCTAGTTTCCTTCTTTTTTTTTTTTNAAATATCACTACTGGCAAAAGATTTTTCTTTTTTTTTTTTTTTTTTTTTTTTTTTTTTTTTTTAAATTTAGGAGGCAAAGTTCTTTAATCCTCTGGAAGTTTTTCCTTGACATGCTCTAGTACTTGTAAGTGAACAGACAAGATGCTGCAATACTTAAATACAGTCCTCGTGTTCCCAGCATTACCAGGGATGCTCCCTGTGCGAAGGGCTGGAAGAGCCCCCAGACGTGGGCACTGGTGAGCTCCCGGAGAGAAACACCGAGCCGTGCTTTCGCCTGTCTTGCCGCTTCTGCAGAGCGGCTCGGGGCGGCCGGGCTGTGCTCGGAGGGCTCCCGGCCCGGGGGGCTCCGGTGCCGCGCCCGGGGCACCGCAGCGCCGGCTCCCGCTCGCTGGGCTCTGCCTGGGTCT
>VZRH01007070.1:1354447-1368052 GCA_013397555.1 Urocynchramus pylzowi | reverse complement strand
CCTCCCCCCCTGTATGTTTTCAAAGAACTCTGGTTTCTAGCACACTGATAACTCGTAGTATCCTAAACAGCATCACTTCCCATGCCCATAAAGAGCAGGCTTTGGCAGGCAGGGAACCCTCAGCTTTGTGACATGGCAGGCTGTTCTCAGCAGGCTTTGGGCACAGCTTTGGGATGCTGTGAGGGGACATGGTGTGCAGCTGTATGCAGTGGACCTTATCCCTCTGAGGCTGGGGGTGTGCAGATGTCACAGTCAAGCTGATTTTTTAACTAGTTGTGCTAAAAAGCAATTCTGTTTCTACTCTTTCTTCATCCTGTGCCTGCTCCCTGGCAGTGCTCTCCCTGCATCTCTTAGTACTGATACCCTGGTGAGCCGGGATGGAAACTCACCCTACTGCAAAAAGAAAAAGAAAAGGGAGGATAAAAAACTTATTTCCTGTGCATGCCCTCGAAGGGCTGCTGAAGTAAGCAAGGTCTGGCATCCGTAGGGACTGCAGGAGCAGCCCCTGAGGCTGTCTGTAGCAGTCACTGCTGTGTCTTGCAAAGGTAACACAGTCAGCTCTGCCTGGGCTGGTGGAGCTCAGCTTTGTTTGCAGTTCCCTTCTTCAGCCTCCCCTCTTCCCAAGGCACCCCTGCTGCTTCTGGCACAGCCCACATTCTTCCTCTGGTGGAACATCCGCCGGGGACTCTGGCTTCCAGGATGGTCAGACTTTGTTTTGAACATATGAATTTTGTGGGAAGGGAGAGGTGGAGAATAGTAGGGTGGGGGAGGCAGTTACCATGAAAAATATCATGAGGAAAAACTGAACCAACTCCTCCCTCCCCCCATCTAGAATCCATCTAAAATTAGAAGTGCCATTAACAATACATCAGTCTCTCGACTTTTGTGTTTCTGGCACTCGTGCTTGCAATGGTCAGGACTTTGTATAACAAAATATCCACGGGTTTTTTGCAACATTCACATCTTGAATGTTTTGCCCTGTTGAATCAGAGATCTTTTTGCCTTAAAAGCACATACAGCACACTGTGTTTATGATCACACTGTCGAAATGTCAAGGCTAATTACACTAGTGTGTTCCCAAGTGAATAAATGCATCTTCTAAAGAATATCCTATTGAGATCAACAAAATAAGATATTGGCATGATCACTTGCAAACTACTTTAAGAAAAAATGATAATAAGAGGCAGGATCCAAATATCAGGAAATAGAGATGGAAGAAACCTATTTGTTCACCTTATCCATCTACATTGGTGAAAAATACAGTTTTTATTTTCTGTGGCAGAGTGGTTTCTTTTTCAGTCAATCCAGTCCCAGGTGCTTGAAAAACTGGAGCCTTCAGTACTTAAAGTGCTACCTTCCTCCCATTTTGTTCTGTATTTCATCCTCTTCAGTTCTATTTTCGAGCCACAAATGTTGGCCAGACATTGGGATTCAAGTTTGTTTCCAAATCATCTGGATCATTTACATTCCATCTTTGAAAGTGACATAGGAACCGAGGAGTCCAAGCCTCACTACGGTGAGTGTGACTTGGCTTCTGTGCAGACATAGTTTTTGAATGCTTGGGTCCCTCAGCCAAGACATGTTTCCTCTGTCCATTTTTAGATAGTTTAGAGTTTGATTTCTGTTGTGCCCACTGCAGGGTGGCACTTTCCCACAAGATGACACTCAGGATGTCCTCCAGGGACTGCTTTGTACTGGAAGCCTCCCTGCAGCCAGGTGATGATTGTGCCTCTCAAAAGGAGGTTGTGGGAGAACAGGAGCATCCTATGGGGACCTGCTAGATTTGAAAAGGCCACTCATAAGATGAGAATTTTGTCATGTTGGAGGAAGTTGAAATCTGTTGCACATAAGGGGACATTGTATTTAAATCATATTGGAAATGTATAAACAAAAGAAAATATTCCCCCAGGTTTTTACAATATGTTTCTAAACAGACACACTGGCTTGTGGTGACTGGATTTATTTTTAAGTCTTGGCTTCAGATTAGCAAAGTTTTTCAAGATTTATTTAGTGGTAGTATTGTACATGGATTTTTCATGATACATGAGGATTTAAGAAATGAAAAAAATTCTGGATGCTTGAAATAGATCAAGGCAACTGACTGTAGTCTAAGGGAAATATTATGATAAAAAAACCCAGTAATTTCAGTTAAAATAACATATTCTGAATATGTTCTGAATTCAACATTCATAATTCTGTTCAAGCTTCTGAATAAAGCTTGGGATTTGACTAATTTTAATAAGCATTACATAAAATGTAAATAAAATACTTAGGTTTCAGTTATTTAGGTTTCAGCTATTTAGTTTTTAGTAACTTTTTCTTGATTTGGTGGCTTTTTTATTTTTGTTTTCTTATGTGCCTCTACCATTCCATAGTTGTAGTGGTGAACTTGTGTGATATTAGTGGCAATAAGGCTTCCTTTGCAGTTTTGAACTTGTTCAAGGGGTTTTGGTGAGTTAATTTTGGACTAACTCTGGTGCTAGTCAGGTGCCATCTGCCTTCCTGCCACCAGGGAAAGCAAGAGGCCAGTGCCAGAGGACAGTGCCATGTGACATGGGTGCCCATCAAGTAGCACTCATTCAGCCCATCACAATCACTCAGGACTGAGGTGACAGTACATAGCCTTGTTTCTGTGCAGCCCAGCCAGGTTTCTGCACCCCTGCAGAGCCCCACTCAGTATAATGGGGCTCCAGGTGGCAACAAAGCTCTGTGCAAGGATGTCCATTGTGTGGCTGCTGCAGACTTTTTGATACTGTTGAGTGTGTTCCTTTCAGAGATGTCTAGTATGTAGCTGCAGTTGTGGAAAAAATGCAAGTCTACAAAATGAGCCAAAAATCTGACCATACATAAAAAAACCCCAAAAACCTTGGCATTTATGTAAATCACTTACTACTGAATTAGAGTTTGGGTTTTGACTCATTTTAATAAAGATCTGGAGTTTGAAGGCAAATGCTTATCTGTAGAGAAAAAAAAAAATCTTGTTACCTCACTTCGCTGAGTGAAATCCATTCGGTAGCATAGTTCTGTTCGTGTTCCCAAAGCACTTGGAGATCATGAGATAACCCTTTTGACCTGAAGAAGAGAGAGTGTCAAGGCAAAAAGCCAGAGTTAATGACCTGGGTCAGCTAATTACAACAAGCTTTGCTGTTCCCTGATCACTCTTTGACCTCCATTATCCTTCCTAAGTGTTCTTTGGGTCTTCAGCAAGGTCTTTGTCTTGCTCTACAGGCTGAATCTAGACCCATCCTCAACTGTGGCTCATTGCAGGTTTGGCATCTGCACCTCGGTGCCTTGGCCCTGCCAGCTGCTTTCAGAAATGGTTCATGTGGAGACAGAGTGGGGTTAGTATGTCCAGCAAACAGCAAGAGAGGGATTTGTGACATAGAACAGAGGCTCCACCTATCCCTCTGTCCTAGAACTTAAACTGGAGTGGGAGTGGATAATTGAGGAGTAGGTGTTGCGGCCAAAGGAGGAGGCAGCTGTGAGAACTGAGCATCTCATTCTGAAAAGAGGATGAAGCCAGAACAAACTACATGGTTACAGATGGCCTGTGTCAGAAAGCAGATGGCCTAGTGAGTCCCACCACTCCTGTCATGAAATAGCAAGCAGAGGAGAAGCCCACAGTGTAGCCCAAAATTTTGTTACCCTCTTGTGTGAGGGCCACTCATGGTTTATAAATGGTGTTACACTTAGAATCCCAGTCTGTGGTGCCTGATTCATAAACCAGCAAGGGCTGCTTGCTGGGAGGGTTACAGATCTGAGCCCCATCTTCTACAAACACATCTACATGTGGCTCATTAGCTAACATGCCTCAATGGCTTTCAGGCCAGGCTGCCTTACAGGCTGTGCAGATCTACTTTATCAGGTATTAACACTCATTTGAGGTCTTATCTAATGAATTGTGTCTATAGATGAGCACTACAGCTGCTTCAGGGTGTGGGATTAGGAGCAACTGGCTGCTTGTTTACAAATGTGTGCAGTCTCTGTTACCTGAACCAACCATTCTTTCCCTCAGTGCTCTACCATGGAGTTGAGAGCTGCAATCAGGAGCTTGCTCTGACCCTGCAGCAAGGCAATGTGCCTGCACCCTGCTTCAGGCACCCCTGCACTCCTGGCCCTTCCAATTTGTGATGTGTGGAATATTATAATATCAAAATTAACGAATGTGTTTTGCAACTCCTATTATGTCTGTATTTGTGATATGTCTTGCCTCTTCATATCTTGAATGTAGTAAAACCATCCAAGACTTGGAAAGCTTAAAACACAAACTGAGAATGATGTGAAGAAAAGAAGATTTATAGCTAAAATGTCCCACAAATCCAAACCACATCTGGTTGGTGTGCTGTCCTGGGAACGGATTTCAAAGTGGTTCTGAAATGCTAATCTAGTACTGAAGTTCTGACCTACTGTTTTGTACATATGTGAACACATGAAAACTTGCTGGGAGGGATTTGTGTATTTTGTACATGGGGCTTGTATTTTTCTAATTAAAAGCTTAAAGTTCTGTTGGTCATTAGGGTAAATAGTATCCCAATATATAAGTACGTGCACCTTCTGACAGTGCATTAAGTAATGCCACTAACTTGTCAGCAAGCTAAAGACAATACAGTACAAATGAAATAGCTTTGGCTGGCACTTGGATTAAATGGAAAGGTTTCCCCTTTGTCATTGAATCTGGCACAGTAATGATAGTGATTAAAAACACTAAAGCTTAAAAGAATAGACAGCTTTTTTCTCAGGAGAGACTGAATTTGAGAGGAAATAGGGATCAGAATTCCTGTGTTGATCTGTTGGACCATGGAAATACGTGCCAAGGGTAACTTTCTTGTCTAGGAGCACTGAGTTCAGTGTGCATCTTCTGCATCTCTCATCTCAGACACTGCCCATGTTTGAAATACAATGCCGTTATTTCTGATACATCTGTATTAAATGTGCAAAAATCAAACATTCATGTTTAAAACATTTGCAGGTCTGGTTTAGTAATCGTCGTGCCAGATGGAGGAAACAGGCAGGAGCCAACCAACTGATGGCTTTCAACCATCTGATCCCTGGGGGATTCCCACCCAGTGCCATGCCGACTTTGCCAACGTACCAGCTCTCTGAGCCCTCCTACCAACCCACCTCCATACCCCAAGGTACAGTAGCCCACAGGTACTTGGTTAAAATAGTGTTGTTGGGGGGGTTTCCTGTGCTCATCCACTGTAGAAAGATTTTCTTTTCTAATGTGTTGGCTAATTTAGGGTCTGACTCAGGGAGGACCCTGCCAGCTTGTTTATTTTAAGCATGTAAGAACTGAGATTTGTTTTGCTGCAAGAAAGGGGTGGTTCCATGTGAAGAGGGTTCTCCAGAGAAATAATCACCTTCTGCCCAGCAGGCATACAACTTTGGTAAAGTGATGGACACTCATCCCTGTCCTGCCACTGCATTGGCCTGCTTTGCTGGAGGTGTCTGGTGTGATGTAGAAGGAGACAGGTGCACTCTGTCTTTGTTGTGACTATCAGTGATGGAGCATTGGAACGTCTGTAAATACTCTGAATACTTATCTGTGGGTGGAACAAACAGCTATTCAGACCACCTTGTTTCATATCAGTCAGTAGCCAGTCTCAGTAGGGTAAAATATTTTCTTAATGTTATCAGAAATTCTGTGAACTTTGATGGATTTGAGTGGGAGGTAACAGACCCTCAAATCTAGGCTTTGTTAGATTTTAATATTAAATAAAAACCGTATGAGTGAGATTTTATAAAATAAGTTATGTGGCCTTATTGCTTCCTCCTTGAGATTTTGGATCCTAACTCTTGGTGGAGGTTCTAATTGAGGGAATTTTTCAAAGCCCAGGGCTTCTTCTATCCATTGCTTGACTTGATACAAACCATGGTGGGATTTCTGAGCTGTGAGCAGGAGAAGAGAGCCAGTCTTATAAGTAAATAAATATTTTCCCTTATTTTTATATATAGACACATGAAAAAAAAATATTGCTGATAATATGTGCTCACTAAGGGTTGTCTGGAAACTGCATGTCTGTTGTTATGATATTTACACTCTGTTTAAGAATTTTTTGTGTAAACTCACAGGCTGGTTAAATATCCAGCAATATTATAGACTTACTTTTCTACTTAACCAGTATTTAGATGCAGGTTCTGATGCAGTTCCCTTAAGCTGAGCTTCACATAATGAACTTATTATGCCAGAAGTAAAGGAGGAAAAGACATCACCATGTTTCTTCTGCTTCCAGCCGTGTCTGATCCAAGCAGTACCGTCCACAGACCTCAGCCTCTCCCTCCAAGCACTGTACACCAAAGCAGCCTCCCTTCGAACCCAGAGAGCAGCTCTGCCTACTGCCTGCCCAGCACCAGGCATGGATTTTCCAGCTATACAGACAGCTTTGTGCCTCCATCCGGGCCCTCCAATCCCATGAACCCTGCCATTGGCAATGGCCTCTCACCTCAGGTCAGTCCTGTGTTTTCAGACAGAGGATTTGCTGTATACCAGAACCAAAGAGTCTATTCCTTCAGGCCACAGTATAATGAATTGCCAAATTTAAACCATAATGTATTCTTTATATAAGCCACATGATTCCAGTTTGCTAGTTTCCTTTTTTTTTTTTTTTTAATTTTTTTTCCTCCTACTGGCTGAATAAAGAGTCATAGCTCATATTTAATTTCAACTGATTTATAATGGAATCATGCAGACTTCATGTTTGCATCCAGTTGTCAAGCATTTGTAATGTACAGCTCTTCTCCTGAAAATCTGTGGCTAGGTACAGAAAACAGAGCTTGTATTTTTTCTGTGAATAAAATATCTCATTAAAATAACCTCATCAAGATTTTACCAAGTGGTCCAGGAAAATTATGGGCAAGTTGTAGGAGGAGAGTTCCAAGGACTGAGAAATGTGTATTGAGATGAGCTATAATCAAGTTATAAATACATAAATTAGGAGTATTACTGCTCTTTGGCAATATATAAATGCATGAATACCATAATTGTTTTTCTAATTTGCGTGAGCTCTTTTAAGGAAATCAGGTTAATAAATTGCCTTGATAATTGAGTGTCAAAAGATTGGTTAAATTTTCCTACACACGGCATCTGTCTGAAGCTGACATTATTAGTTAAAGCTTGAATAGATGGTAGTTTATTTTATTAGCAAGAGCTTTGCCCAGGTGCTTGGAGAGATGTCCACTAAATTCTGAGGAGTCACAAAGAAGATGCAATCTATAATTACAATCAGGAATCTCTTCAGGGCTGAAAGTGAGAGTTTTAACAGCTTTATCTGCTTTCTGCTCTTTTTTCCTCTCAGTGGTTAGAAAAACAGAGAGAAGCTCAGAATGACACAAATGAAAAGTGAAAAGACAATTATACTCAATTACACACTAATCACTGACTATCACCACTGCCTAAGCAGGGAGAGGGCATTCTAATAGGCAGAAAATGAGATTTTAATGGCACAAAGGGTGGCCAAAATAACGACTCGTATATCTTTGCCTCCTTCGTTTTCTTCAACTTGTGGTTTGCATCTCGGGAGTGCAGTTCCTGGTTCCTGTGCAACGGTGATAACTCTGTGCAGCTGAAAAGTTCAAAGGCACTGGAGTTGAAAAGAATGAATAACAAAGGCAATGAAATAAACATTTTTGCCCAAAGGCAAAAGTTCATAAACCCTTTTTTGTAACGGTAAATGTAATTAAGATTCACAGATTCCTATAGCATAGAGTGTGGTACAAAACTTCATGGCTTGAAACCTCAGGAAAAAAATACCAACAGAAAAACAAACGGATGTACTTCCAACAAGACTTGAATAGATTTTGTTTGAAAGAATTCTGATTTCTAAATGCAAACTTCAACAAAATCCACGACAATATATTAGTTGTTTCTTTTTTTTTTTTTTTAATGTCTAGTTTCATAGTGTGCAAGGCTTCCGCATTTTTGACATAATTATCTATCTGGTTTTCAATGTTAATCCATAAAAAGTAGTTGTTAGTGTCAGTTTAAATGTGTGTTGGTTCTGGCTATGGAAAATGTGATCTCTTTTTTTCCTTTCACAAAGCTTTTATTGTCTGTGACACAGAAGTAGAGCACAACAGTACAGAAATCTTATGATGGCTGGGTAAAATGGGACAAAAATGTGAGGCCAGGTCTCCTCCTGACAAAGTCTTGCTGATTTGAGGTTTGATGTAATCACAAGGAGATAAAGGAGATTCTGTGCTTTTTTACACCTAGCCCTGTCTTTACACTAGGAGATGTCTGTTGTTTTATTGTTTGTTTGTTTGTTTTCCTTAGACTTCTGAAAGCTTTTTCTAACCCGGTGCTTAGCACTTCTGGCTGTGTCCAGCAGCTCTACCAACAAGTAGAGCTAGGTTTAGGGGGATGCTGATCCCTTTAAAGTTGACATCATGCTTTCATTGCTCAGTGCATAGAGATTACTTATATCCATTTAGATTTGGAACAACTTCTTGGCAACTAAATGATTACCTTCAACAGATGTTAAAAATCTTCCCATCAAACAAACAAATGAAAAACCCAGACCTGAATTCATGTGGCAATGCCAACAACTCCTCTATATCAGTTCTGGTGCCTAAACAATGAGTTAGAGGCATGCATAAAATATAGAGCTGTATAAAGTGACACATTCAGATTTTGTGTTTATATAATGCAGTAATACAGCATCAAACATGTAAATTGTGTGCAACAAATTGTGGGACTGTAGCAAACCAGTGAAACTCTTGATGCCCAAAGGAGCCTCAGCTGCTGGTCACAATGTTGGTGTGTGAAATGTCCCTTAGTTGTGGGGTGTGTCACTGTGCATCCCCTCTCCATGCTTCCTCAAGGCTCTTCCTGAGGTGCTGAAAGAGAGGCTGAGGTAGGGTAAAGTTGAAAGCCAGCTCTGCATTTGGGGTTTCATGAAAAAGGGAAACAGGAGTTTTCCTGCTGAGTGGGCATGTTGTACTGCCCTGCCTGTGTGCATGGAATTTAGATGAGAAAGAAAGAGGGTCTATTTACTAGCCAGTGCATTTTTGACCACAATAAATCTGGGTGTGTGAGCAATTAACATAATGTTTCCACCCATCCATGTGTCTCTTGCTGGCAAATGCTCCTGACAAACTGAGTCTAAAGCTGAATTTGTGGTGACTGTAGCAGGGAGGGGGAAGGGGGGCTTTGTCTGAAGCCCAGATAATATTTTGTGATTTAAAAAAAAACACTCTTAGAACATAAAAAACAAAATCTAATACTAAGATGCACAGAATCATATTCTTAGCAGACTTAAACCTCTCTCTCCTCTTTGTCATTGATTTATTACAAATGAAGGTCTGACACAAAGACACCAGGGAAGCTTTATTTTCTCTGTAGAATGGTTCCATTCTAACTTTTTTCTTGAATATGGTGGACAAGTATGGTGTTTAAGGCAAGCACTGGTGAAGGTAGAGGACAAGCAGACACACCCAGGGTGATGTAATTTTATTTTTATTGTGTTAGCCTTGAATTTTGGCATGAGAGGGGACTGTATTTCTCAGTTCTAGGAAGCAGAATGCTCCATTATATACTTGTCTTGCCATCTGGGTGTTGAAAAGTTGTTGATCTTGTTTAAAAATATAAGAGAACAGAAAGAGTTCCACCTTGTTTAATACTTTTTAACATCAAGACAAGATCGGCAGATATCTTTCAGATGACTGATTATTCTCCTTGCTCATCTGGTTTATTCATTACTACCTGGATGTGGTGAGAGAACCTCTGTCTTGCAGGCATGCAACGGGTTGACTTTTGCTGGAAAAAGTCAGGGATTAATGTCCTGGGGAGATGGCAGCCTGGAGTGTTTGTATTTCATGAAAAAGCAACTCAACTGCAAGCATGCCATCTCAGCCAGGGCTCTTTAAATGTAATGTCAGAAAAGAGATTATTAGTGTGTAATATATGTAAATTGCATATTTTTATGTTTTCTATGCCTATTATGCAGCTTCTTGCCTGTCATGCATACATTTATGGGAATATTGTATTTCCTTTTCAAATTAGATTTTAGTTGTTCAGTGAATTTTCTTTTAACAAATGTTTTTTAACTCAGAATTATGATGGGATAGCATATCTGGACGTTAACGTATGTATACAGGACTTAGGCATGCTTTTGGATTGGCATGGCACTTTATGATTAGTGGCCATCACTGGCTTTTTTTGCTGAGAAGCAGAGCAGTGACTACAGAAACACTTGTCTCACAGCTGCAGGTGTATGGTCTTGGTAAAGGGTAGATTGTTTTAAAGACAGGATATCAGTATTTTGAACTGCTGCATTTAAGATAAGGAAAAAGGCTTTTCCGGTGTACATCGGCATCCCCTGACCTCCTCATGTGCTTTTTATTAGTGTCAGAGCAGCAGAGTTTGCCCTACACCAGGTCAGGCAGTTTGCTGGTTTGGAGAGTGCTGTTCTGGCTGCTGTGGATCCAGGTGGAGCAGCAATACTCTGCTGGGATTGCTGCCCACGAGGCCGAGTGCTTCCTGGATTTAACCCGTAGGATACTTGTAGGATGTTTAACCTGTGGGATAATCCAGGCTTAAACCGTACCTCAGTTTTAAGATTTTACTGGGAGAACAAACATGTGTAACCTGTCTCCTGCTAGGCATAATTTTTTTTTCCTCCTTGCCCTCTAGAAAACTTCTCAGATGTACTCTTTCCTCTTCCTTGCCTTCTCCCCCCATAATTGAATCAAACCCGTAGCTTTAAAGGCTGCAGTTTTAAAATGGGAAGTGGATTGAATATTGAATGGGCTGTGTAGGAGATCATAACAGTCTTTAACAAAGTTTGCAGTTTCATGCCATTACCTGGAGCTCAGGAATAACCTTGATAAGAAAATCCCAAACTTTCCCGTGAACAGTAGTAAAGAGGCAAGCTCTTTCAAGGTTTCTTTCTTCTACTGTCAAAACATTTCACTGCCTGAGTTTAAGAGTTACCCTATAACTCCTTTTGGTGAGATGGATCTTAGGCAATGGGCTTCTCTCAAGTCTTTGAGAGCACTTGGTTTTCATTAACCTGACGTATGGAACTGACGGCAGCTGTCGAATCAGTTAGATATGTTCATATTGTCTTGTTAACTCTGTTTTTAGAGGAGGCACAGGAACCAGGGCTAAAAACTTTCATTCTCTCATTAAGAGGGACAAGAGCAGTGAAAAAAAGCAATTATTAATTCATTGTACTTTTCCCCATGCCTTCTGTTGGATTACCTTGAACGGGTTGCCCACAGAAACATTTCATTTGGGTTCAAGTCCCACAGCAATGAGAAGCTCATGATCTTTGGCATGATGCACTTGGCTTTGAGAGCTCTCTGCTTAATGACCCAAGAACATGAGACAGGGCATGGATTCCTTAGTGAGTAAGAAAGTTCATTCACATGATATAATCTTCATGAACACGAGTTTTTGATCTTTTTTCTTTTTTAAAATTTAAAACCAGAAGTTGAGACAATGGGGTTAATTATTTATTGTTTCTGTGAGTAAAATAGATGAGATTCAATGGTTTTGTAATTGTTACTGTCTAAAAATAGCAACATGTATTATTTATTGTGTAAATATACTCATATTTTATATTAAATATTCTATATTTTATAGAAGTATACATTTATAGATGATATAACATATTTACTAAATACATTAATATAGCAGAAAAAATAAACAGGTGACTGTTCAAACTACATGTTTTTGAATGTCTACCTTAACTTTTCTCTTTTGGTTTGGTTTGTTTTCAGCCATAACAAACCCATACATCCCAATTGTTGAGGGAAGGTGTGTGAGAACTGAGCTAGTGACAGCTGGGCTGGTGTTCATAATGGCCAGAATCCTTCTTTTGTGTTTGGGGCTGAATAGAAGGTGGGAGGAGGAGAGTTCACAGGCAAAGAGCAATCTAACACCAAATTTAGGCTTCTTATGAATTCTTTTGAGTAATATTGCCATAGTTGAGCATTTAAAGTCATGAGACTCCAGTTTCTGGGGCTGCCTGAAAAAGTTGTGAGATGTTTAATTGCATAGATATGCTTATATATTCATAAATTATGAGTATATGTTAATCTTTGAGCTTTTTTTTACCTTTTCAGTCATCTTTGGCTGCTTTTCATACCAGGGGCTCAAGAGTTAGCTGATCTTAGAATTATTTTGGTGATGTCACCAAGTTCTGGGACTCTGTGATATAACACTTGAAAAAAATACATGAATTTTGTGACAGACTGTAATAATGTTTTGAAAATTGGTAATTTCCTGTAGTAAAAATGTATTTGATGAAAGAATCAAGTTATCCTCTTAATTATCCTAAATGAGCACCAGTGCACCTTCTCTAATTCCAGTGTAGATACCAGTGATACCTGGTGGTGTGAATCAGTATGAGTATGCAGAGGGTCACATCATCAGTGTCCAAAGTCAGTATATTTGCTCCTATTTTCATAACCAAGTATGTGGTTGCCAGGTCTTGCCATTTGTAAAAAAATTGCTTTCTGTCAGGTTTCTTATATTCAATAAAAATATTAGTATATATAAAATGAATCAGCAACATGGTTCTAGGATCCTATAGATATAGATCCATATAGCTAATTAACTTTAATTAATCCTTTAAAATCTCTCATTATAGTGAGTGATAATCCTTTTTGTGTTCCTTATTGTGCAATATTTTGTTTTTTGAGAGATTTCTCTACAGTGAAGAGAGTTAACAGCAGGTAATGCCATTCATCTCGGAAGGAGTTTAAAATTTTCAGTGTTAGTGATGAATGAGGGTATCTGACCCACATCTGTTTTACATTAGAATGGAACATTGCCCTGACATCGTTAGGAGCATTTGTCAAGATTCCCTGGACAGAGCTTCTGTAAATTACATGCTGCAAATGTGTCAGGGTCAGATAAGAGGATATCATTAACTGTGCTAAAGTTTACTCATGGTTCTGTCAGTTCAACTTAATATGTTAACTGCCAACCATTTTCCTTGAGCTGTTTCATTAAATCTTTCATTCACAGGAGGGGAAAAATAGTATCACTGTACCCAAAAAAATATTGCACATGTTCTTTTCTCATAAATCATATTAATTGCAGGCATGGTCACAAAGCATATTAAACACAAGCATGCGTAAATGAATTAAAACATATGAGAATTTTATTGTGCCTATGGAGGGTCCTACATTCTCAAATACTAACCATGTTAACAGCCAGAATGTTTAATTTCAATAAAATAAGTTGGTTTTTTTTTTAGTTTAATGGCCTTTATTTTGGTGATAATAGAAGTATTTTCCAGCAGCTGATAATGGACCAGACATTGTGTTCATGCCTTTAAGGCTTTCATCCCTTGAGTTCTCTTTCTGATCGTATCCTCAGCTGGTGATCCTGTGCTGACTCCACCAGCAAGGGATTTGTCCTAATGAGTATTTTGAGTCACTTCAGACGTGTTCTCTAAAAAACTTTTCTGCAGACTTTGGTTGTTACAGTCCACTGTGTTCTGTTTACTTATTCCTAATTTCACCTTTGTTTTCTAATAGAGTGATTTTATCAATTATCTATTGTATTTTATTGTATAAGCACAAAGACTGTGCCTCAACATTCCTCTGTGTGTTTTGTAAAAGGTGAGAACAAAATATATGTAGCTAAAAAACTTA